>BQNB010002205.1:75565-127675 GCA_026074375.1 Tanacetum coccineum
AATCTCCTTAAACCCTAAATCTCTCTCCCTCCTATATTCTCTCTACGATCGGCAAAGACCAACTAAGTGTCGAAACCCTTGGTCGACGATCTTTAGTCGACTCCAAATTAACCTAATTGACTCCAAGTCGACAAGCACAAATGGTTTAACCCTTTGTGCCGATCGTGCCCAATCACACGATTAGGGTTTTCCCTAAAACCCTAATTGAACCCTTTTGACTGCAAAGCTCAAATTAATGTTGTACCCGATTTCATACTCGCCTAACTTTTGATAGGTTCATAGCTATAGTCCTACTTATGTAGTACTGGTGGATACCTGATGCAGTCTAGAGTGGTGATCATTCACGAAACCCTAGAAGTTTAACTAAAGCATCAATAGCAAGAATAAGACGTTCCGTGCATCAGATAAAGTTTAAAGGAGCTTACGGGTAGTAGTATTAACAAGTAAGTATCCTAAACACCCTTTATACGTGTTAGTTAGGTTATATATCAGTGTAAAGGAAGATCCTACTAATAAGGTTTATGGTCTGCATGGCTCGCTCGGTTTATTTTTCGATGTCCATGCTTAAGAGACATGCGGGTGATCACCAGAACCTTACATTAAGCCGGTGAACTTAGGTTCACATGGATGGGTTAAGTTTATGAAGATGGGTTGCTCAAGTTGTGTCTTGAAGCTAGGCCACTAGGACTGATTGTAGGTCATTTGAGGGTGATGTTAAGCCATTTAGGGCTGGATTCAGGTTACTTGGGGACGAGGTTAGGCCGTTTGAGGCTGATGTTAGGCCACTCGGGGATGATGTTTAGCCATTTGAGGTTGATGTTAGGCCACTTATGGCTGATTTAAAGCCGTTTAAGGCTCATATTAGGCAACTTGGGGCTGATGTTAAGTCGTTTGAGGTTGGGCCAGGCTATTTTAGGTCATTTCAAGCTGCTTCATGCCGTGTTTCAGTCTATTTCTGGTATTGTTTCAGGCTACTTCCTTTAGGATGCTTCAGGCTGTGTTTTAAGCTGCTTCTGGCCGTATTTCAAGTCTTCTTTCAAGCTGCTTCAAACCGTGTATTAGGCTGCTTGAGATATGGTTTTGTCGGGTAACGACGACAAGATAATAAAACGTGATAAATTCTTATTTTAAATGTATTATAATACTGGACAGTTTTAACGCCATTAATAGGTTGAGGTGAAAGAGCAAATATGAGCTTGTCTGTGTCAATTCCCGTAGGAGTTTTTTGGTGGAATAAAGTTTTTCCTAACAAAGTTGAGTTCTTCCGGTGAGTTAGAATTTTTTTTTCAATGAACGAGAAATAAAGAAGAAAGTGGTTATATTACGAAGAAAAGGGTTTCGGCTTGTCCCCTGAATATGAGGGTTTCATGGTGAAACCTTTATTGTTGTATTTTCATGGAAAAATTTCAAAGTATTTGGGTAAATACATGATTCTCTAGGAAGGAAAAGTGGATTTTGAGTTTTTCGATGTCTGAAAAGTGAAAACAATTAGCGTTTTATTTGATTTTCCGGTGAAAATTTATTTGAAAACAAGGTTTTCGGATGTCAAAAATTTAAAAGCAGTGAGTTTTTGTTTTTGTTGTCCGTGAGGATCAACTTCCTCCGGTGAACAAAAAAAGGCGAAAATGGTGGTTATTTTGTATCGTATAACACAGATGGTGCCATGTTTACGTATGGTACGTATTGAGGGGTGGGGATAGTAATCGTTTTGTTTCGCACGTTCGGTAAGGACCCCAAGGTATGACTGGATCCAAGAGTTAGGGTAAATCTCACGATGACTACTGAGAGCGTTTCTCTATTCTCAATGAGAGAATAGAGATTGTGGCTGTGTTAGCCTCGTTAGCTTGAGTAGCTTAACTTAGCTTGGCTTGGGCCATTTTAAAGAAATGGCCTTACATGCATAGGGATGCATCTAGGGTTGCATGCGTACCCCTGAATGTTATCTAGGGCCCAGTCCACGTAGTAGACATCCAAGGGAGGAGACAAGAAGTGCACGTGAAGTGACCACCTTGGTTCTGTTACGTTCATGGTCTGGTGCATGAATATTTGCATGTGCCTAACACATAGTTCGTAGCATTACCTCATAGTCGAATGAGGTAGTGACACGTATTGTTTGCTTTGGCATCGACTGGGAGAAGATCTAAGTCCAGTAGTGCATGGGCACGCTTGCAAGACTTGCCTTTGTTTGTGTCTAGCTTGGGAAGACGCTTCCTCGACGGGCTGCGTCGATCCTTAAGCCTCGTTGGGCCTTGTCATGGGCCTAGTATGAGTGTATGGTCCCTTGCTAGTTGAGTTGGACGTCTCATACACTACTAATAAAATTGGGTTTGTGTGGTGAATTGTTAATGATTGTGTGATAATCTGAGAAGTATAAATGAGTATTTATTATTCTAAACGATGGAAGAAATTTGGTGCTAAGAAAAACTAAATGAGAATAAGAAGAAGGGTTTTAGCAACACATTTTAAATAATAGAGGAAGTTTTAGGAGGATGTGCATTTATTTTTGTAAGTGCATCTAAAATATGTGATTGTGGTTTTTTCTCACATTCTCAATTTAATTTTTTTCTCATTTGATCCTAATACTGGTAAATCTAATTAATTACGATTGAGAAATTGTAATGGTTTTTTATTTATTAAAGTTTAATTTTAGATTTGTAGATGGTAACTTTAGGGCTCTTTTGGTTGTAGGAAATTAGAGAAATTTGAGGCATTTGAAATTAAAATTCTATGTCATATTTGTTTGGTTAGTCCATTGATTAATGTTTAACTTTCATGAAATTGTTTAAATGGGGGCATTTCAAATTCTTTGAAAAAGAAAGGAATTTAACACCCAACCCATAAGAGGATTTTAATTTCTATGATTTAAAATTAGAAATTTCATAATTTTAAATTTCACGAATCAAATACCTCTTAGTTTATATGTTATCAAGTCAACTCGACCTAAATTGAACCGAGTCTTAAATTAGACCCAAACCTGCTGATGCTGCATAGCATCAGTTTCAAGCGGGTCACACAATATGCATCAGTTTCAAGTGGGTCATCCAAGCCTACTATAAATCATCCTCCTTAGACTTTTACAATTGTTTAGTCACCAGTGTAATAAATCAAGCCGCACCATTACCATTTCTCTTTTACGTCATAAAAGTATACATATAAATCTCACTCCAACGTGTGATTAAGGGGGTGTATGGGAGTGCGTTATGCATTAGATCATCTGCTTTTTGAGGTTACAAAACGCAATAATCTAAGTTGTAGTGTTTGGCAAATACAGTTTGAAAATCGATTATGCGCGTTTAGAAACCTCCAAAACGTGGTTTTGGATAAGCAGGTAGACACCTGCTTTTGCAAAACGCAGGTTTGCCTTTTAAGTCGATTTACAAAATTACCCCTCTTATGTTACCTGTGTTGTTGCCAAAGTGCAACTCACCATAATTGTCGTTGGGTTTATTTCTTCCTATGTTCCTCCCATCATCATATTTTATCAGATTTGTTGATTTGCGGGTTAACAGAAAGTGATAGTTTAAAATTATGTTGAAGATTTGATAATAAAATAAATATAATATACCCTAATAATCCGTTGGACAAATGAAGGAAAGTGGTAAAATATGGTGATGAGTTTTGTGCTTGCAGGTTTTGAGGAAGGGAAGTTAGAGGATGAAGATGAAAGTAGTATGAGTAGGTATATGGAAAAAAGTCAAAAAACAAGTTATAAGGTTATAAAAGCTAGTGACATGTACACTGTTTTCTCGATAGAGTTAATGAAGAAAATGAAAAGGAAACAGAAGAGGTTGTGTTCTCGAGTATCATTTAAGGAGGAAAAAGAAATGAAATGGAATGAAAGTTAGTGTGATTTTGTTCATTTTTAAAGTAAAATGTTTCCTCGCAATTTTAGAAGGAGAATGTTTACTTCACATTTCTTTATTTTTCTTTAATAACGAAACTTCGATATATAAATGATTGGTAAATGTGATAGATTTATTATAAAACTTAAAATTAATTTGTTTGTTGAGTATTTTTCTACAAAAAATATTACTCGTATAGCTAAATTGGTGTCATTATATACTGATAACAAGAATGTCTTTTTGGTCATTTTACATGTTAAGTCATAAATAATTCGATTTGTCAAACACTTGAAAAACTGATTATCTGATTATTATGATATCAAACAGCATAATCAAATCCAAACACTACATTTCATAATCGCGTTTTGTGACCGCTAATTATCTAATTATCTATTTTCAAAACGCATAATCTATTTTGAATAAACAACACTCCTAAACTGCTAAACATCTTCGCTAAGCGGAATATAATCAGTTTAAAACTCAATGGGCCTAGTGAATCACAGTTTAATACAGGCCTAGGCCCAGACTCTCACCATATAACGCCTTCCATTTTTCCAATACCAAATGATGTCCCCGTTTTTTGGCGGCTTCAGTTTCTTCCACTCTCGTATGGTTTCTGTATCTTTTTTGCCTTTTTTTAATACACATAAAGCAGTCATTCATTTGTTTTGATGAAATTCCCCAACGAGGTTCTTACTCTGTGATCTTCATTTTTAGTACTAGTTAGGGTATTATTAAATTGCATATTGCTCGTGTAATTAACTGTAAGTACTCTATTTTTTTGATTGTGTATATTAGTTTTATTCGGTTGATATATGATCATTATGTTTATTTATGATTTGAATAGGAAATAAACTGTACATTTTCCTTGGTAAAAAATAATCCTCATTCAACCCTATTCGAAACCCAATTAAATATGAGTGTCAAGTATAAAGCTTAAACCTCATTTCGAAACTCCGAGAGGTTTATTATGTTTAGCAATAGTAGTTTATATATACAATATTGTCAACTGTTTTTTTTTAATATAATGTACAAATACAGGTATCATTTGACGTTATTGACGATCAACGTTTGATGAACAAAACCACTGTTCACTCAACCTCTATTTCTTTGTAATTTTGGTATAAGAATTAATAATACTTTGATTAAATTTCCCAAGGTGGGTCTTACTTTCTAATGTTCATTTTCAGTATACTATCTTGCGTATATCCTTATATTGTTTTGTGAGCTTTGAGCGTAAATAATATGATGAAGTTGAATAGGTGTTTTAACATTAAACCTTTTAATGAAACAACTGAGAGAGATATTCCGCCTAGTAAGGTCACTTACACTACAGTCCTTTCAGGTTTATGGCAAGTAAATGATATATAATGCCTATACATTCGTAATAGAATCTCTATAGCAAGCCTATTTTATATTTTTATCACATGCAATGCTTTGCTGTAAGGGCTTTTGTAATTTTGAAGTCATATAAGAAGGATGTTTTTTTTTAATATTGATCTGAAATGTTACTGTTGATTTTTTGTCTAACGTTCTAACTGATGAAATGGACAGATACACATATTTGAACATGTCACGTCGTCAAAATTTGTTGATTTATTATCTAATCAATATATACCTAGTTACTTATAGCTTAATATTTCTTGTTTTTAGTATAATGGAACATCGTGAGGCCCATACAGCATCTAAACGTGCAACAGCAGACGATGACTTTATTAGCAGCATGCCAGATAATGTAATGTCTAATATTATGGATCGTTTACCACTACAAAATGCGGTGAGGACTAGTGTAATGTCAAGAAGCTGGCGGTTTAAATGGACTTTGCTCACCCAACTCGTGCTAGATGAGTATTTCTTTAAGTTTATACTGGCATCAAGGAAAAAATTTGATAGGACTGATATAAGTAGACTTCTACTTCATCTTAAAGGGGCCATAAAAAGTTTGTTCTGTTCATATCTTACAATAACACTACATTCAATTTTGACGATCTTTCTCACTGGCTTGCGTTCTTGTACAGAACAGGAAGTAAGGATTTCACTCTTAAAAGTGCTCCTTATCAATTTCTTAAATTGCCTACACATCTTTACTCTTGTCAAGAGTTAGAACATTTAAAGCTTCAATATTATTTTTTCCGTCCTTCCCCTAGTTTTTGTGGGTTTCCAAGTTTATTGAGCTTAAAATTGAATGCTGTAAAATTTCAAGGCTACCAATGTGGGGAATTAATTGCTCAGTGTCCCTTACTCGAGGTTCTTAGAATTACTAATCACGAAGTTGGATGCGAAGTGAAATTGGATGAGATTGCAAAACTTGAAAATCTCAAAAAGTTGTCATTGTCTTTGCTTGACAAGTCGACAATGATCATGGATCCAAGTATCTTCGAGCAGATGTGTCTTAATCTCCCAAAACTCGAGGGGCTTAGTTTAGATTTTGGAAACTGCAAGGTAATGGCGAAGTTGGGTCTTTGTAGTTCATTTTTTTTAATATTGCAACAAGGCTTTATGAGTAGTCTAACCATTCAAAGATTTTTTCTATGGTACACGTTATAGTTATTGGATAAGAGGGTCCCTACTGCATTTTCCTACCTCAAGACTCTGAAGTTATACCAAATGGATTTTAGCAGTAGTGTTATGGTATCTTGTGTTTTTGGAATGATTTTTGGCTCCTCAAATTTGCAGACCCTTAAGATCACAGTGAGTGAAATGCAAACCTATTATATACTCATCTAAAACTCTCATAGTTCTGTGTATGAATTGTAATTATTATTGTAGGCTACGTACAAGAATGCTGTCCAGCCAACTGCAATTTGTTCTTCAGAAGTAGACTACAACACAATTGGGAAGACGCAGCTTCGCAATGTGGTGTTAACATCTATTTGGGGTTCAGTCTATGATCTTTGTTTGATAAAGTCTTTACTTGCTGGTTCTCCTTTGCTAAAGAAAATGGTTATTTGTGCAAGACCATCAGAAATGTTTGGTGGTGAGCGTGAATTTACTACCAAGTTGTTGAAGCTACATCGAGCCTCACCCATTGCTGGAATTGATATTACCTGGCTCTAGTTATTTTTTAACCTTCGCTTTTGTGTTTGTTTAGTTAATCTTGTTGGCTTAGTTGTACTCTTGTCATTGCTCGCGCCGAACAAAGTGAGTAATATTTTACCTATTATGATGATCCATGTTCTCTTTTCAATGGGGTGTATGTTATGAACTAAGATTAAGAGAAAAAAGTCTTATTATCTTTTTTTTTTTGGTAAAGGGTTACCCCGGTAAAGTATATAAATCACAAAAAAGTTAAGTACAATGGAATGTGGCTGAAATACCACATTAACCTCAAGCTAAAGCTTGAACTACCACGAAAGCAAGAGAGACATGCCTCAAAAGATTACAAGCTAACAAAGAAACCTAAGACACATCCCAATTTGACTTAAAAAACTTCCAAGCCACGATATCAACTAGCCATACATAGGGCGGATAACGATCCAATTGAGATTGCCTCCTTAAAAAACCTTCCCAAGAAAAACTCGATGGGAAAAACCTTGAAGAAGGAAAAAAGAGTACAACTCTCATTTGAAGCGACCGTCTTAAGTACCAAGCTCTACCAAGGTCTTCCATGCAATCACGAATAGAAAGAAAGACGTCACACATGAGAAACCATCAACCTCCATAAAGCCTAAATGTACTAGGCATCTTCCAACGCTCAAGCAAACGATTCACATTTGAAGTATTCTTGAATCTGAATGAAATAAGCTTTAAAAGAACCGTGACCATAATGATATCACGTAACTCTTCCGGAGACCTTCTAGCTTTCTTGAACAACCTGTTGTTACGTTCAAGCCAAACGTAGTACGAAGAAGCTGCCAAAAGGAGCCTACCTAGAATGCTTTTAGCCGTCCTCTTCTTAGCCAAAGGTTGAAGATGTGAGTGACTGAGCGACTGTGTCGATGCTTGTAACCTTAAAGGTAAAAGCAATAAATGCCTCATGTACTTATATGTTAGAGCATTGGTGCAGTGGCACCATCAAATGCCTAATCTACATGGCACTCTTTTGGCTTGAGCCAAAGCAATGTTACTGCACCGCACCCACCTCGCCTAAGTGCAAGTGAAAAATTGGCGTGCGCCAAATAGAGGTTTGTGATCGTAAACGTGTCGAACTCGAGCCAAAAGTATAAGGCTCGAAATGAGCACTAACTTGAGATTTGTGATTGTAAACGTGTCGAGCTCGAGCTTTGGTAAGCTCGGGTTTTACTCGGTTTTTTCTACATTTTTACCCTTATTTGTATACTATCAATTTAATCTTGAGGATCACGTCTGTTAATTTTAACGAGCTTAATTGCTAAGTAGGTATAAGGTTGTAGAAATTCCACGTAACCAATTTGGAGTTAAAAAATTTGCGTTCATTTAGGTTGCGTTTTTTTAGATTTTGTATGTATGATATGCAAGATCATGTCTGCGAGAGAAGAGGTGAGTCTTTAATACACAAGAAGTGTTAATTAGAAAAAAAATATCTACAAAATTTGAAGAGAAAAAAAGTCATTTTTATCTTTTATGTCTAAAACTAAATAAACACACTTTTTTCATAACGGGAAAAACAAACACATTTTTTTTTATTTCACCTTCACACTCGCAAACAAAAGTGAAAATAAGTGATTCTTTTCAAAATAAACACGGAGGGGTGATCCATGTAGATGATAGGGGCCAACTCTCCAATGGGCTTTTCAATAATCATCCTTTTTAAGGTTAATTTATGAAATTTAATCGTGGTGTCCCCAACTAAAAACTGAGAATGCCTCTCACTGAGAACATGATCGGAAAAAAAGCAAAAAGAAAAAAAAACAGGTTTTATGAAGGATCGTTGAGTTTTTGTTGAAATTCTTATGGACACTGCAAGATGAGAGATCATTTTGTGGATTTTCTTTTGTAAAACTTATATGGATGTAGCATTTCTCTTTAATTTTTGGGTATTGTGTTGATCTGAAGTACCATATGCCTAGAGATATGAGAACAATAAATTAAGTCTTTGTTTTTTTGACTAAATTACATGAATGGTCCATGTGGTTTGTCCAATATTGCAACTACCATCCTCAAAGAAAAAAATTGCATGGCTCGTCCCTAATTTTAAAAGAATAACACAAGTGGTCCATTATTTAACTGATGTTAAGTTGAGTCCGTATAAATTTACACGTTGGCCCGTTTTAGCTAACGACTGTTGCATCGTTTATATTTTATAATAACGGCCGTTTATAATTTAAAGTTTTTGACTTTAGGCGTTTTTATAAAAGCATATACGGTTTTATACCCTTTTATTTACGTTGTTATATACGTTTTGTGTACGAATTTATATATGTTTGTATATATGTTTTTTTATACGTTTTATATATACACGTATTTATACACACATTTTTATACACACGGTTTTATACACGGTCTTATACACACGTTTTTATACACACGTTTTTATACAAACATTTTTATACACACGTTTTTATACACATGTTTTTATACATGTTTTTATACACGCATTTTTATACATATTTTTATACACACGTTTTTATACACACTATACACACATTTTTATACACACGTTTTTATACACATTTTTATACACGCATTTTTATACACACATTTTGTTGGGTTTGTGCTCATGTCATACGAATATTTATACGGCTAGAAATACATGAGCCTACGGGGTCACACACGTTATACATTTAGGTATCACTCTATTAATTTTAATAATAATATAATTGTATATTTATTATTGATATTAATATATGATTTGACGAATAAACACTAACGGTCATTAATTAGTTTATTAATTGTAACTAACTAATAAGGCTTTTTAATTAATGGGTAATTAAATGTAATTAACCATAAATAATTAAAAAAGTTTAAAAAGTACCCCGAAGGTGTTTGTTTGGCTTATGTTCGGGGGGGGTGGGGTGGGGACCGTGGCCACAAGGACCCAAGGGGGTTGGATTGGGCTTTGCAGCTTATCTTTCCTACAAGAATGCAAGTTATGGTAAACCGAAATCTATCCCTATATAAGGAGGATCCTAGAGCTCATAATTATTATTCCTTGCCTCTCTCTCTCTCTCTTGGTTCGATCGCAACAAACAACCTTTAGGGTTTTTCTGGTTTCGATTTTCTTGGTGTTTACATATTCGTCAATCAAGAACTAGCATTCGGGTGACATTGCTTGACGTGTAGCATATGAACCGCGTGAAGGTTACTTACTTTAGTAACTTGGAGTAGTTTTTCGGTAAGCACGTTTATTACACACGTGCGTGTACTCAAAGAATCTTGCGTTCGTCACTAGCTTGATTGCTGACGGTATGTTTCCTTATTTATGTTTTTATGTGTTAATTATTTATGCTATATGAATTAGATCCGCTGCGTAGCTCGTTTAATATTCTTGTAATATTAGGTTATTTAGATAACGATTTCCAACAGTGGCATCACGAGCCATATCATATAGCGTAGTAATTACATAAAAAACGTAAATTATATGTAAAATCCTGCGCCTATATATGTGTAATTGTTTCCTTTTATGTGAAAAATTATTTTAGGAAATTATTTAGAGAAATAATCTTGCTTAAAATTGATCACATAATTAAGGTAATAATATATAGGGATATATTTTACATGATTTATCTAAAAAGCTTAAATTAGTTAATTGCATTTTAGATTTGCTATAGATATTTATTGCTTATTTATCCTGTTATAAATTGTTAACCATGGATTACATGCATGTAACCCATGGTTTATGAAGCTTAAATATCTATATGCATGAGAATTTGTTATGTGAATTATTTAATTGCAATATTAGGGAAGACCCTTTGTTGAATTAGTTGCGTAACTGATTCTAGTTTAGCATGATTAATTTTGCTTAATATGTTTTGCATGTTTTATATTTGTGGTGTTTTATAATTATGCAAAAACGATTTTCAAAAATTAATATGGACTAAAAGTGCATGATGTTTATTGTATTTATATTGATACATACACTTTATAAAATCATGGACTATACACATAAATTTTGTAATTTTCTTGCAAACGTTCTATAATGCAGGGGTTTAGTGGTTTTCGCAAGAGAACCCGCAACGGAACATGCAAGAATACACAAAATTTACATAAACGGTTTTAACAGTATTTAAAGTATGTCGTTAATCGTTACTAGGGTTTGATTATTTCCTATGGCGAATGAACCTTATTCGTAGTAAGATCTCTTACTTAGAAATATTGTAAAAGTGGCAACCTTAATTTTATAAATGGCATGAAAATTTATAATATTGAGGGATTTATAGAAATTTTTTAAAACAAACAAAAATGAAAAGGTTTTAAAATAAACTAGTGTCATAAGGTTGTATGCATGTTTTTTTATACACAAATTTTGGTAACGCTGTTTTATCAATTTATACCCTATAAGTTAAGTCAGTTGTCATCCAAGTATGAAATCACTTGAGTTTGTTCTTTTACTCTAAGACATTCTTAGGTGAATTTGCAAAACAAGGTAATATAACAATCGTATGGCCAGACCTGAGACTGTAAAATTACATATTGAGTATGGACGACTTATATCGAGTATGGTTGGTCAGACCTTCAACCCGAGGCACAAGATGGGGTGAAACATGCTACTTGACATTATAATTCTGGATTAGATTGCCTTGTGCCCTATAATTCCTAAGAGTTGCACATGTTGGCAATTATCACTTGTTGATTACCTTTTGAGTTATACCATTCCTAGTAGATCAACTGCATTAATGGTATATCGTCAAGTTGGATCTTAGACTCTTGATAAAATTGATTGTTTATTTTTGCAATAAATATGGGTAGTTAATTTTATAAGAGATACTTATCGAAAATACTAATATATTTTGAATTTTGATTATTTTGTAGATGGCTGCTGCTGCCCAAAACACAAACAATACGACTATCAGGTCAATTATCCAACATGAGAAACTTACTGGACCAAACTTTACGAACTGGTTATAAAACTTAAGAATCGTTCTTAGGTCTGAAGGGAAACTAGTTCATTTGGAACAGCTTATGACCCATCTTCCTTATCCTGTAGCATCTCAAGCCGCGCGTGATGCATATGAAGCATTATATGATGCGCAAAATGAGGTGGCATGTCTTATGCTTGGTAATATGTCTCCTGAACTTCAGAGGACACTTGAAAACTACAAGGCATATGACATGATCCAAGAACTAAAAAACTATGTTCGAGAAACAAGCTAAACAAGAACTATTTGAAACAGTCAAAGCATTCCACGCTTGCAAACAGGAGGATGGTCAGTCAGTAAGCTCCTATCTCTTGAAAATGAAGAGCTACCTGGACACTTTGGAACGCCTAGGCTATGCAATGCCAAAAGAACTTGGTGTGAGTCTTATTTTGAATTCTCTCAACAAGGACTATGATCAGTTCATTCAGAACTATAACATGCATAGCATGGGGAAGACGCTAGTTGAGTTACATGCTATGTTGAAACTCCATGAGAAAGGTATTCCAAAGAAGGCTAAAACCCCCACTGTGTTAGCTATACGTAAGGGTAAGATCCAGAAGGACAAGAAGAAACCGCGAGGGGCAAAGGGTAAGGCCAAGGGAAAAAATAAACTTGCTTATGCTCCCAAGACCAAGATCCCACCGCCTCCTAAAAGAGATAATCCGGCAAAGGCCTCTATCTGCCACCACTATAAGGAGGTTGGTCACTGGAGGAGGAATTGTCCGTCCTACCATGCTGAGTGAAAGAATGCTAGCAAGGCTAGTACTTCAAGTATCTTCACTATAGAACTCTATGATTTTTCTAATAATACTTGGGTGTATGATACAGGTTGTGGAACTCATATCTGTAATACTTCTCAGGAACTTAGAGGAAGCAGGAAGTTGAAACATGGAGCTTTAAGCATGTACATGGGAAATAGAATGCGTGCAGCCGTTGAAGCTGTCAGAAGTTTTGAATTAATTCTTTCTAGTGGTTTAATAATTGTATTAGACAACTGTCATTTCGCACCTACTGTTACTAGGGGTGTTGTTTTAATTTCTCATTTGGTTAAGAACGGTTATATTCATACATTTACGAATTATGGTATTTCTGTTTCCAAATATAATGTGTCCTATTTTAATGCAATTCCACGTGATGGCATTTATGAAATAGATATGCATAATCTTTATCCAAATGTTAGTTCTAATTATAATGTTAGCAATAAAAGAGCCAAACATAGGTTGGACTCTTATTATCTATGGCATTGTCGCCTTGGACATATAAATAAGAAACGCATGGACATGCTTCAGCAAAATGTTAGAGTTCCTATTCATAGATCTGTAAGGATACCTCAATTACCAGATAGATATGGATACTATGCTGATGTTGAGGAGTATGAATTAGGGGATCTTGATGAGCCTCCTAATTATAAAGCTGCATTAGTAGATCCTGAATATGACAAATGGCTTGAAGCTATGAATATAGAAATGCAATCAATGAAAGATAACCAAGTCTGGTATTTGGTTGATTTTCCATTTAATGGTCGAACTATTGGATGCAAATGGCTCTTCAAGAAGAAGACTGACATGGATGGCAATGTACACATTTTTAAAGCTCGTATGGTAGCAAAAGGCTATACCCAAACCTAAGGAGTAGATTATGGGGAAACCTTCTCTTCTGTTGCAGACTTAGAGCTATAAGGATTCTTTTATCCATAGCCGCGTTCTATGACTATGAGATTTGGCAAATGGATGTCAAGACAGCCTTTCTAAACGGTCACCTAAGTGAGGACGTGTATATGGCACAACCGAAAGGGTTTGTGGATATAAAACATCCTAACAAAGTATGCAAACTTGAACGTTCCATTTATAGATTAAAGCAAGCATCTAGAAGTTGGAATAAAAGGTTTGATGAGGAAATCAAGAAGATTTGTTTTACTCAAAATCCTGATGAGCCATGTGTATATCTCAAAGCTAGTAGGAGTAATGTTGCATTCCTAGTCTTGTATGTCGATGACATATTACTCATGGGAAATAACGTTACAATGCTGAAAGAAGTAAAATCTTGGCTTTGTAAGTGTTTTTCTATGAAAGACTTAGGAGAAGCAGCATATATCCTTGGAATCAAGATCATAAGTGATAGATCTAAGCGGTTGATTTCTCTTAGTCAAAGTGCTTATCTAGAGAAAATTCTAAAGAAATTTAGAATGGAAAACTCCAAGAAAGGGTATACTCTAATGATGGAAAAACCTGACTATAGAAAGTCGCAAGGTGCTAAAACACCTACTGAGGTACAATGTATGTAGAGAGTTCCTTATGCTTCGGCCATAGTTTCAATTATGTATGCGGTTAGATGCACTAGACCTGATGTTGCCTTTGTGCAAAATTTGTGTAGTCATTTTCAGCAAAATCATGGTGAGATTCACTAGACCGCTGTGAAAAGTATTCTTAAGTATTTGAGGAATACTAAAGATATGTTTTTTGTGTATGGGGCAAAACCTGAAGATGAGCTGAAAGTATCATGTTCTGCTGATGCAAGTTTTCAAATGGATAGGAACGATACAAAATCTCAAATGGGATATGTGTTCGTGCTTAATGGTGGAGCCGTAGTCTGAAAGAGTGTCAAGCAAAGCACTACTGCTATGTATTTTACAGAAGCTGAGTATATTGTTGCTGCTGAAGCATCAATGGAAGCAGTCTGGATGAGAAAATTTATTGATGGACTTGGAGGTGTCATGCCATTGAATAAAAGGCCTATGGAGATGCTATGTGACAATGAGCCTGCATTAGCTATCGCCAGTGATCCCGGAATTTTAAAGGGAGCCAGACATTTTCAAAGGAAATATCACTACATTCGTGAAGTAATTAAAGAAGGTGAAATTGTCCTAAAGAAAGTTCACACCGATGACAACGTAGCTGATCCGTTTACAAAACCAATGCCATTCAATAAGCATTTTGAACATGCTATGGCGATTGGAATTGTTCCTGCTAGTAGTCTCATGTAAATCTGTGATGTATTAGTTAGTATTTGGATAATGGGGTGTTAAACGATTGTTATGTTCTTTTTGAATGAATTAATATACGTGGTATCTTGTTTTCATTTTTATAATGATTGTGTCCTATATTTGCATGTTTATATCCATGAATGACTTGTCGCATTCTAAAGCTATGTCTATTTCCAGTTAATGATATGTGAATATTGTTAAGATAATGTAAATGCGAGTGTCTGGTTGTATTCCGGAGAATACATAAAGATGATTCTGCCAGCTTCGCATGTTATTCAATGAGGTTGAATATTGGATACACCACCGTGTGATAATCACTTTATGGATCAGCGTCATTGGGTGTATTACACACATGGTGAAAGTTATGTTTATCCTTAGACTTGAGATGCAAGCGGGTTTTGCATGTATGGAGGGCATTTCTTGATAATAAGCCTACCGCTAGTCTGTCATAAGGTAGTTATAAGGGCTGTTTTCAAAAGTGTTTTGAAGTACATGACAGACACTTGTAGTCAAAATAGAATTTGTTCCTCCACTTGAGTGGGAGTTAGATACTTACTGGGGCCCTCGTTGGTTTGATCAGATATTTGCATGGTCGTGCCCAACATGTAGTTAAGATGATTCCTTTTTACATTTGGTGATCTGAATCAGTACAGATGCGAGAAACAGAATCGTTAAAGTATGGAATGACTATTGATCTATATCCATATTTAACATGTATCTGAAACAAAAGGATAGAACTGACTAAATCCATAGAAGGCTGAGTTGTTTTCCAAAAACTGCAAACTCAGGTATTTCTGGGAGCATTGATGATGTTGCTAGACTATTTTGTCAATGTTAGTATGTTATATGATATGAATGAGACATTCGCAAGTGGGAGCTGTTGGGTTTGTGCTCTTGTCATACGAATATTTATACTGCTATAAATACGTGAGCCTACGGGTCACACACGTTATACATTTAGGTATCATTCTATTAATGTTAATAATAATATAATTGAATATTTATTATTTATATTAATATATGATTTGACGAATAAACACTAACGGTTGTTAATTAGTTAATTAATTGTAACTAACTAATAAGGCTTTTTAATTCATGGGTAATTCAATGTAATTAACCATAAATAAATTAGAAAAGTCAAAAAGTCAACCCCAAGGGGTGTTTAAATGTAATTAACCATAAATATTAGAAAAGTCAAAAAGTCAACACCAAGGGTGTTGGACAATAGTGTTCGACTGGCCATGAGTCCCAAGAGGGATGGATTGGGCTTGTGAGCTATCTTTTCCTCCAAGTTATGTATTTTAGGTGAACCCTAAAATCATCTACTATATAAGGAGGATCGCCTAGCTCATAATTCTCATCCCTTCTCCTCCTCTTCTCTTAGTAGATTTTGAACCAAACAAACCCTTGGGAAAAATTGTTTGAGTTCGACTACTTGACGTATTCTTGAGCGTTGGTTCGTGGAACTAGCATTCGGGTGGTATTGGTCGATGTGTAGTGTATGATACGTATAGAGGTTACTTATTTTAGTAACTTGAAGGGTTTCGGTTTCGCATGTATTACACACATGCGTGTACTCGAAGAAATCTTCGGTTCTTCACGTAGCTTGGTTGCTATTCGGTATGTTTTGTGTTTATGTTTTATGTTAATTATAAGTGCTATATGAGTTTTATTTCGCTGCGTAGCTCGTTTAATATTCATGTAATATTAGGGTTTTAGACTACGATTTCAAACATGTTTTATACATGATCCTTTAACACACATGCATTCGGCTAGAGATGTGCAAGACCAAAATTTACATTAGTTAGAATAACATACAATGCCTATGTAGCGATGTTGTTTGCAACCATACTGCCAGAACAATGAACAAAGACCCATGTGCAGTGCTCGAACACATACGTAACATCAACTATGTCTTGGCATTTGCTAAAAATCTGTAACAATCTTTTACCCATATACAAATATCTATATAAAGTGAGTGAATGCCTTTCTATTTCAATCTTGGCATCATGGTACTCTGTGGCAGTTTTGGAGGTCTATAACACGACCTTAGTTTCAATAATAAAATCTGACTCCATGAGTTTCACGTACATAAAAAAAACTCCACCTTTTTACTCGCGTGCTACAAACCCAATCCAATTTCAAAGATCATTTTCGGGTAATGGCCATATACGAAAGGGATTTGATTTACAAAATTGCATTTTGGCTTAGGCTACCCACATCGGGTCGGTGAGGGGCTCACGATAAGGTAGTCTCATGTGTGACCCCCGATGCAAACACAAACCCTCACGCCCCACCAATGGCAATTTTTGCTCACAAAGGTGAGCTAGATTCATTTCAGGCATTGCGTAAATATGGGACCCTCAAAGAATGTAATGTTATGATGTAATAGAAAAAACTTTTCCCCACTACCATTTTGTTTACCTATAAATACCCCTTAAACTTCAACATTTTAAACACAACTTCAAAATATATACTCTTTACTCTTCATTTTTTACACAACTTCAAACTTAATCTCACACAACTCAAACAAAACCTATTATGGATATGAATTCCGAAGCAATAATGCTGCAAGACGTTGAAGATTTATATGCGGAAGAAGAAGAAAAAGTCTGACGTGACTTGAATTTTTTTAGCAGAGCATTGTCGTTTTTAGTTTGTTGACCACAACCAAAATGACAGAAGAGAACCAACATAAATTGAGATCATTGTGGTGCTCATGATCGTTTAGTCGAATCATATTTTAGTAATAATTCAATGTTTCTGGCATCACGTTTCGATGAGAGGTTCTGAATAAGTTGAAAGCTTTTCACAAGTATAGTTGAAGAAGTAACTATTCTTTGTGGATTATTTTGTAAGAAAAAAGACTGTGCCAGAAGAGTAGGCATTTCCCCATAGTTTAAGTTCACCTTCGCAATTCGTCAATTGACATACGACACCGTTCTTGACGTCTTTGATGAATATTTGCAGATGGGCCAAACAACTTCTCGTCTATCTCTTGAACATTTTTGTAGGTATGTTATGGAGATTTTTGGACTAGAGTATTTGCGAAAACCCACTATCACTGATATTGAAAAGCTATACGCTTTTCACTAAGAAAATAAGATTTTTCCGGAAAATGGGTAAGGAAGTCTTGATTGTACAGATTGGGAGTGGTTTGGTTGTCCGACCGCATACAAAGGGCAATATTGTAGACGCGATCATGGTCCGAATCCATTCATTTTGCTAGAGGCTATTACGTCTTTCTTTGGTGTTTCCGGGGCAAACAACGACATCAACGTTATGCATCAATCCCCTTTACTTAACCATCTTAAAAAAGGATAAGCACCAGAGATTTCGTTTGTGGCTAACGCCGTAACTTACCCTTAGGGATATTATCTTTGTGACGGGATATATATTCGAAATGGGTTCCATTTTTTAAATCGGTTTCAAATTTGGCCGAGGATGACCACAAGCGAATACGGTATAAGCGAATGCATGAAGCGGCAAGGAAAGATGTGGAACAGGCATTTGGTGTTCTAAAGAAGAAATGGGCTATATTAGCCAATCCCATACATGGTTCTAAAAGGCGCGCAAAGGCCTCGCAAAGGCGCGAGGCGTGACCTTCACGCCATGCAATTGACCAAGGCTTGACATGAGATGAGGAGTGAAAAACGTGATAAGACGCGATAAAACGTGATGCGTGAAGGCTTTTTTGAATTCAATTTCGATAAAAATTGTATTTTTATATAGAAATGAAAAAGATTACATGCAAAGATAGTTTCTTGACTTTATTCCTTATGTATGACACTTTTTGTAAACTCAATATATTTGGTAATTGCTAGTAAAAATAAATAATCTATAAATATAATTTTCATAATTATGTGCCGCCATAAGTCACGCCTAAAAAAATCCATGACACACCTGGCTCCAAAGGCTTTGAGGGTTTGGTCATGCCGCCACGCCACGCCTCACGCTATTTATAACCTTGATCCCATATGAGCGCTTATCAAAGAAAAAATCGCGAATGATGTATACATGCATCATATTACATAATATGATTATAAAAGACCAAAAGGGCGCGATATCTCCCGACTGGTATCCGGAGGAAGTACATCAACCAGATGACCTCTAACGCTGCGATGAACAAGGGCATAAAGTTATCAGATATATCAAATCCTTACAAGCACATCAAGACCTTCGAGCCGATTTAATCGAACACCTTTCTCGTAATATTTAATTTATGATGTTTTTTTAATGTAATGTTTTTTATTTATAGTTTTTGAATGTTTAGATTTTAATTTCGTACATTTACGTTTTTCATTATCAATGTAACGTTTTTAATTTATGAATAATAAAAGTATTAGTTTGTACTCCTTCCGTCCTAAAATTATTGTCTCCCGACAAAAAACACATAGTTTAAGAAAATTGCATTTATTACTGCTTTCTCTTTCTTACTTTTTGACAGAATGACAGTTTTACCCTTAGCTAATTAATTAAAGTCTTCTTTAAAGTTTGTAATAATAATTTCAAACAAGGGTAATATAGTAAACTTGATCAAACTTCTCTATCTATATTTAGTAGTGGACAATTAAATTGGGACATCTCAAAAAGCAAATGTGGACAATAAAAATAGGACGAAGGGAGTAATAAAAAATTGGTTTGACAATGAGGATGATTTCATTAATGTGAGTGAATAAAATCTGGAGACATTATTTATATGGAACAAAAAGTGTTATCTACACTGATCACAAGAGTCTCCAGTACATCTTCGACTAGAAAGAGTTGAATATGCGCCAAAGGCGGTAGATCGAGCTGCTCAGTGACTACGAGTGTGAGATCAAATACCACGCAGGCAAGGAAAATGTGGTGGCCGATGCCTTGAGTAGGAAAGAAAGGCTTAAGCCAAGGCGAGAACGTGCTATGAGTATCACTATCCATTCTGGACTTAAGACTAAGATTTTGGAAGCACAGGGTGAAGCTTCCAAGGATCTCAAAGCCCCAACTGAATGGCTAAGAGGGTTAGAAATACACTTTGAACGACGAGAAGATGGTGAAATCTACTTCTTTGATCGTATCTGGATTCCATCAGTTGGTGGTGTAAGAAAACTGATCATGGACGAAGCTCTTACTTCTAGATATTCAATACATCTAGGTGCAGACAAGATGTACCACGATCTGAGAGATTTGTATTGGTGGTCTGGTATGAAGAAAGACATTGCTGAGTACGTTAGCAGGTGTCTTACATGCTCTAAGATTAAAGCTGAACATCAGAAACCCTCAGGATTACTTCAACAACCGGAAATCCCTGAGTGGAAATGGGAGAAAATAACAATGGACTTAGTCACAAAGTTACCTAGAAGCAGCGGTGGGTATGATGCGATTTGGGTCATTGTAGATAGATTGACCAAGTCGGCTCACTTTTTACCCATTCGTGAAGATTTCAAAACAGAGAAGCTAGCAAGAATTTACATTAACGAGATCGTAGCAAGACATGGTGTACCAGTGTCAATCATTTCAGACCGTGATGGTCGATTCGCGTCACACTTATGGCAAGCTCTTCAGAAGATAGGTACAAAACTAAACATGAGTTACAGGCTTACACCCTGAGGAACCGATGGTTCAAACGTTTGTCGTACCATTCAGACACTGGAGGGATATGTTTCGAGCTTGTGTAATTGTTTTGAGTGGCTGTTGGGATACCATCTTCCGTTGGTTGAGTTTTCTTATAATAACAGTTACCATGCGAGCATTAAGTGCGCGCCATTCGAGGCTCTATACGGGCGAAAGTGTAGATCTCCCGTGATATGGACTGAAGTGGGAGAAAATCAGCTTATTGGACCAGAACTTGTGCAGGAAACGACAGAAAAGATTTTTCAGATTAAGGAAAGGTTAAAGACGGCAAGAAGTCGTCAGAAAAGCTATGCTGATAAGAGACGTAAGCCTCTTGAATTCGAAGTTGGAGACCGAGTGTTACTGAAGGTATCTCCGTGGAATATATGTGGTAGATTTGGTAAGAAAGGAAAGCTGGCACCTCGGTTTAATAAATTTTGTATAGGGTCGTTCGAAATAATAGAGCGTGTTGGACCAGTAGCCTATCGACTGAAGTTACCCCAGGAGCTGAGTTGTGTTCACGACACGTTTCATGTGTCGAACCTCAAGAAATGTTTGGCGGAGCCAGATGTTCAAGTGCCTTTGGACGAGATCGAGATTGATGAAAATCTGCGATTTGTCGAAGAACCTATTGAGATAGGGAACGAGTGTGGAAGAAGTAAAAGCGAATAAGAATCTCATTGGTCAAAGTACGTGGATATCTCGGCAAGGAGATGGTTATACTTGGGATAGTGATGACCAATTCTGGAAGAAATTTCCGAATCTCTTCTCTGAATCGTACTTTCCTCAAGTGCCGCCATTTAGCCTTGAGGACAAGGCTCTTCTAACCGGAGGAGACTGTAACATTCCGTATTTTCAGGTCATTTTCGACGTCATCTATTTTACGAGTTATTTTTTTTTCTTTGTATGCAGTTCGTTCTTAATATTAAGTGTCCAGGTTAATTGCGTAAGTAAAATCAACTATTATGTAAAAGGACACCAAATGAATTAAAAAGTATTCGTCAAAGCAAGCCTTTAAACTACTTTTTGGAAAGTTAGTAATCAACTTTTTATATTTTATTTTTGTCGGTTACGTAAAACGTTTACGTTTCGCAATAAACTCGGTTTAGGCAAAAAACACGGAAATCACAAATCACTAAATATGCCCTAAATAACCCTAGATATTTTTTAGATATTTATCAAAAATATCTTTTAGATATTTTCCTTTAACTTAACCCTAGTTAACTTAACTAGAGTTCCTTAACCTTAGTTAAGCCCTATATAAAGCCTAAACTAGAAAAATCATAACATATATTTCTTAACCAATTTTTCACACATTACTCTCATTTCTCTCATCATATATCACGGCTCAAACCAGATCCATAACACATCCATACTTTGATTTTCTAGATCAAATTACAAGTGTTCTTGCACTCTATTCTATGGTGTTCTAGAAAAGATGGAGGGTTGATTTCTCGTTTTCAAAGAAGATTAAGAAAGTTTGTGCAAGATTCGGCTTTCAGGATTAGGGTTTTTCTAGGGGTTTGGGTTTTGTTATTAATCTCGGAGTGTTGATATCCAACAAGGGTTTAGCTCATTTGTTCTTCATCAATTCATCCTTCCTAAGGTTATCTATATACTTTATACTTTTCATTTCATGCTTTTATGTCGTTTACATGTTCTTTATAGCTAATATCCACCATTTTGAAACTGTTGATTGTAAAAAGAGTTTTTACCTTTTGGTTATGATAATTTTTACACTTTTTTCTTATGTCATGTTGTTGTATATATTTGGAATAATGGATCTTACGTATGTTAAACATGTTGTTTAAGTATTAGCTTTATGGTTTGAGTAGTTTGAGAATCCATAGCCTCTTGAAAAAGTAGATCTTGTATGTAGTAGAATTTCTTCTTATTTAAAGCTTAGATTTTGCTTAAGTTGTATTTAATAAATCCAAAACAACTATGACAGAAACTTTAATTATGAATATAAAAGACTATGTGGAATCTAGTCAATGATACTAAGAAGAATTTTAAAGAAATAGTAATAAACAAGATCAAATATACGTTGTAATAGGCTACACGGGTAAACGGGCTCTTAAATGTAATCTAACCGGTCACGTGTATCGGGCGAAAGCCCAAGTAATCCCGAGCCCGGCCCGTAGAAATACCAAGGCATGAAAGCCTCTTGGTATTAAGTATAAATACCCCTCTCCAAGTATGGAGAGGGGGTTGGTTCTTGTTAATTCTCATTTGTAATTTTGCAAGTAATCATCCATCTTTTTCTTCTCTCTACCTTTCTCTCTCTAACTTCTCTCTACAATTCTTCCATATCTTCTCATCTTATTTTGTGTTTCAATATGAAGTGAAAGTGATTTTTGGGTTCCGACATTTGGTATCATTCGCCACGGGTGGGTTTAGTTTTTGTTAGTTTTAGTGGTCCTCATCAATTGTTGTTACTCGAGTTAACGACGCCTGCTGCACCAGAGCTGTGGTTTTAGCCGATTCTCTTATGTCAACTTCCATTGGGGCGGGGGGGGGGGGGCGGGGGGGTTCCAGGATGCTCCATCAACAAGTATTCCATCAACACAAGAACAAGAACATTCTCCAAACATTTCTCAAGGTTTTGAAGAATCACCTAAAACACCAACTTTTCGTGAAGATCTACTTCATGAATCTCTTCTAGATCAAATTCTCAAGGATCTCATCGAATGTGAGATAAATCCACACTCCATTTGAGCACCTTGGTAGATGGAATGAGGATCATCCTATAGCAAACGTAATCGGAAATCTTTCTCGCTCTGTCTCTACGAGAAAGCAACTTCAAACTGATGCCATGTGGTGTTATTTTGATGCCTTCCTAACTTATGTAGAACCAAAGAACTTCAAACAAGCAATGACTGAACTGTCATGGATCGATGCAATGCAAGAAGAAATTCATGAATTTGAAAGGCTACAAGTTTGGGAATTGGTGCCGTGTCCAGATAAAGTACTTTTATCAAACTAAAGTGGATTTATAAGGTCAATACGGATGAATTTGGTGGGGTAATAATAAATAAGGCTAGACTAGTTACTTAAGGATTCAGGCAAGAAAGGGGAATCGATTTCGAGGAATAATTTGCACCAGTTTCTATAATAGAGGCCATTCATATCTTCATAGCAAATGCCGCTCATAAGAATATGATGATCTACCAAATGGATGTCAAAACGACTTTCTTAAATGGCGAGCTCAAAGAAGAGGTCTACGTTTCTCAACCAGAAGGATTTGTTGATCAGGACAACCCATCGCATGTGTACAAGCTTAAAAAGGCCCTCTACGGTCTCAAACAAGCACCACGTGCATGGTACGACATGCTGTCAAGTTTCCTCATTTCACAACATTTCTCCAAAGGTGCAGTTGATCCAACACTCTTCACACGGAAAGCAGGAAACGACTTATTACTGGTACAAATTTATGTTGACGATATAATATTTGCATCCACTAATACTGCTATGTGTAATGAGTTTGCTAATCTGATGACCACTAAGTTCAAGATGTCGATGATGGGGCAGATGTCATTCTTTTTAGGATTACAAATTTCTTAAAGTCCTAGAGGCATCTTCCTAAACCAATCAAAATATGCTTCTGAAATTATTAAAAAATATGGTTTGCTAACTAGTGATTTTGTAGACACACCTATGGTGGAAAAGAATAAACTGGATGAAGATCTACAGGGGATACCCGTTAATGCTACACTTTACCGTGGCATGATTGGATCCCTCATGTATCTGACATCCAGTAGACCTGACCTTATTTATGCAGTTTGCTTATGTGCCCGGTATCAAAAAAAGCCTACTGAAAAGCACTTAAATGCGGTTAAACGAATCTTTCGATACCTAAAGGGAACCATTAACATGGGTCTCTGGTACTCGAAGGATACCGGTATGTCTCTAACAGCATATGCAGACGCAGATCATGCGGGGTGTCAGGACACTAGACGCAGTACATCTGGAAGCACTCAATTCTTAGGTGACAAACTTGTTAGTTGGTCTTCCAATAAGCAAAAGAGTACTGAGATCTCGAGTACAAAGGCAGAATATATTGCCTTATCTGGGTGTTGTGCTCAAATCCTATGGATGCGTTCACAGCTAACAGATTATGGTTTTCAATTCAATAAGATTCCTCTGTACTGCGATAACAAAAGTTCAATTGCTCTATGCTACAACAACGTTCAACACTCAAGAGCAAAGCACATCGATGTACGCTACCATTTTACAAAGGAGCAGGTGGAGAATGGAATAGTGGAACTTTACTTTGTTCGGATAGAATATCAACTGGCTGACATCTTTACCAAACCCTTGCCATGAGAAAGATTTAATTTCTTGATAGAGAAGCTAGGTATGAAAAGCATGTCTCCGGAAATGCTAAAACGTCTGATAGAGGAAGAGGACGAGTAAAGGTGGTTACTCGCGGTATATCCTGTATCATATGTACATAAGAAAGCATAAAAACACAAAAATATTTTTCTTTGCTATAAATTTTTCAAAAAAAAGAAAATTAAAAATTAAAAAATCAGAAAAATATAATCTCATAAACGGTACTAACTATTTTCTAACTAACAGTACTAACTATTTGTCTAGTACTTTCATTTTGTACTGTCGGGTACTAACTATACTGATGAGTACTTAACTATTTGTACTGTCGGTACTAAGTTAGGAAAACATAAATCCTAACAATCCTCCCTTAAACATGAATGTTGAAACTCTTTTACTTCATGTTTCTTCAATTTCTTTAACACACAGAGGATGTATCCAAACACTCATAGCATTTCTTGATCTTTAAACTCTATCCTTCTTCAGCAGCAACTTTGTCTTCTCAGCAACACAGCAACATCTTTTCAGCAACAATCCAACTAAGTTGGCTTTGTAATTTTTGGCAAACTACCAGCCATTAACGGATTTGATGTTCCTTTACAGTAGCCGTTTGTCTGGGATAGTTAACTCTTTATTTGAAAAACATGGTGAGTTAATTACCATACAGTTTTTGTAATCTGTCAAACACATCAACGGAATTTTTGTCTTTACAAAATACGTTTGCTTTTGGACTAGCCAAATGCTTCATTGCCATAATATGGTTGCATTGTTAAACCATATAGTTTTTAGCAACTATCAGCTATCAAAACATATTTGATTAGTCGTTACCATGAACTGTTTGATCATGGACTAGCCAACTCTTCACCATGAAGCAAGGTGAGTTGAGAACCCTATAATTTTTGGTAAATTGTCAACCATATACGAATTTGAGAAGTCTTTACCACAAGCCGTTTGCTTATGGACTAGTCAGTTCTTTTTTTTTTTATGCCTATAGATTGGTGAACTACTATGACCATTTGTTGTGTGGTGGTTAGCAATCAACTCAAACCCTTCTCAATCCATCAATCTTTTCCTTCAGGTTCTAACTCTGCAAGTATCTTCTTGATAAACTGATCAACTCCAATGCCATAGTACTGTCTTCTTCAGACTCTAACTTCAATTTCAGCATTTGCATCAGTACTTGCTTTCTCAAAGGATACCTCTTTTCTACCAGCATATGAATGACTAATCCTGTTTCAGTCACTAAGGTATTTCACTTGAAGAACTATGCAATTCCAATCATCTATATCCAAATACTAGACTTATGAATTCCAAAACTCATTTTTTTATATGGATTGAACATAACCATCAGATCTCCCCAAAGTACTCTGTCAAAACCTTCAGGTATCTCATCTTGAAATCTGTCCATTACCAGTTGATACACAGCATTCAAATTTTTCTCTTTTTATTCAAATATGGACAAAACTTCATCAAAGTACTAAAGTATTCTTTTTTCATTGCTTCTAATCACCACAGTTTTGATTAATCTCTTCAAATGTGTTAGCTTTGATCAGTCTGTGGTTTAGTTCCAAGACATTCTTTCTTCCATTCTTTGATAGGATATTTTCTGTCAAGTATCTCATAATCCACTTCTTTTTCTTCATCCGGAGCTATTGTTAAATGTAATCTCAGCTCATCATTCTCTTTGTCACTATCATCTTCAGAAGTGTTTTGAATATATCTTCTTTTTCTTGACTTCATCTTCTTCCTAGTACCAAGTTTTCTTTTTCTAGTACTTTCTTCTTCTTTACTTTCCTCCTGAACTTCTTCTTTACTTTCTTCTTTGATCACCTCACTCTTAGATAAATCAACTCCTTTCTCATTCATCTTTTTGATCACCTATCATCTTTAGAGACCCCAATAGAGAATGAATCTTCACAGACCTCTTAATCTTTCTATACAAAGCTTGTACTTCCTCAAACTTCTTGATTTTCAATTCAGCATGCTTGTAGTTTCCTACATGCTTTAAGTAGGTCATCATTTGATTTCTGAGTTGATTCTTGGTTGGTGGTTTGTTCCTGATAGCTTCTGATCTCTGTTGAGCAAGAAATTTTCTTTGAGCAGCAATTGTGTCATGAAGGAACTTTGCTCTTTCTTCTATTGTAAATT
The DNA here is from genome assembly GCA_026074375.1 of Tanacetum coccineum. Classification (NCBI taxonomy): domain Eukaryota; kingdom Viridiplantae; phylum Streptophyta; class Magnoliopsida; order Asterales; family Asteraceae; genus Tanacetum; species Tanacetum coccineum. The sequence goes on from BQNB010002205.1 coordinate 102,460, forward strand.
GCTCTCTTTCTTGTTCTTGAAGCTTTTCAGCAAGGAGTCTATCTGCCTCAATCCTTGCCTTTATATCATCAAAGTTTCTTATAAGAGCTTCATTGGCAGCTTTTTCTTCAGCTATCCTTTTTCTTTCCTCTTCACCTTCCCACTCTTCTTGTATTTTCCTAGCCAACTCTTCATCACTTTCAAGCTGTTTAAACTTCTTCTCAGCTTGAGGGAATACATCAGATTCACTTTCCGGAGTCATCTCCTCTTCAATCTTCTTCTTTCCTTTGTCTTTTGGATCAATCTTTGGAAGAGGCTTTAGTGTTAGAAGTGATCTTGTAGAGGTAGGTCTAGGTCTGTCAGCTTCTTCAATATCTTTTAACTCTACTCCTTTTTCCTTTTCTCTAGAAATAGCTTTGGCTTGACTCATGTTTAGAAGAACCTTAGCGATTGTTTCATCATCTCCAAAGACTGTAGAAGTATGTGTTTGAGTGGCTTGAGCAGCAATTTCTTCCTTAGTTTGATCTTCAGTACCTTTTCTTTGCCTATCAGTACTTTCAAAACTTTCTCTTTGTAACCTTCTCTTTGCTCTTCAAGCACCTTTCAGTGTGATCTTTGTACCTTCAATATTGTTCATCAGTACCTTTCAACTTGTTCATCAGTACCTTTAATTGTTCATCCATACTAATTTTGGATACGTCGAGTATAAACTATTGGTCTGTCCAGTACTAACTTTCTCCTGTCGTACTAAACTCCTCCTTGTCGTACTAACTAACTCCTTGTCAGTACTATGTACAATCTTTAGTGCTAAGTCTATTCTCATCAATCTCTTGTCTCTTCTTCCTTCATTCTCTTGTCCTCCCCTCATTCCTAAGCATTCTCTGTCTCATATGAGCAGTGTTTTAAGGGAATTGTTATAACAAAGGATCTCTTTGAAATGTTGATTCACCTTTAGCGCCTTCCTCCCATCTGTTTGGATACACAGGACCTTTGTGTACCCTATGGTTTCTTTTAAGAAGCTCTTGCCTTGGGAATCTTTGCTCAATGAGACACTTTTTAGGGCCATGCTCTTTGATGTTTGTTAAAAAGTTTAGCTTGTTTTCTTGTGATTATGAATCTTTGAGCCCTTCAAGAGTTGTATTACCTTGGCTTGATGTGATACTATGCACACAAAAAGAGACAAAGATCATAGACACTTTGGAGAGTCATGTCACCCTCATTCCCTGAAAGGGATTTATCACTGGATGAATGACCTCCAAGATTCTCACCAGAAGTTTCTGGAATAGAATCAGGAATAATAGGAGTGGGTGAAGTCCTTGGGATTGGTCACGTTGTCTGTGGCTCAATAGGTTCCACATAGTTTGGCAGGAGAAGAATTAGTTTGTGGGTCATTAGGTAACTTCACTAGTGGGAGGCAAGAGGAGGGTGTTGGTTGTGCTTCAAATGGTCTATGTGAAGAAGCACCCTCATCCTGAGTTGGTTGTACCAACATAGTGGCAAACAAAGGGGTCACTTTCCCTGAGAAATGCTTACCCTTCTTAACCATGAAAGAAAAGACTTTACTAGTTAAAGTATTTACAGGAAAATGATCTAAAGGTACAGACACATTAGCTAGTTGTTTATCTAAAAAGATAGAAATAAAACGTGGGGGTTCATTTACAATCTTTATCTTTGCATCTAGATGTCTAAGCATAGCATCAAAAATTTAATTTAGAAAAATTATACTTTGATTACATGTTAAGGCACGATGACAGGCAGTTGTGGCTATGTTAGTAGGAATTTTGATCCCATAGAGTGTGCTTTTTGAGCTCTAAGTCAATGATTCCATTGTTATCTGAAATAAAAACCTCCATTGGGGTGAAAACAAAGCTTTGTTAAATGTTAACACTGTTAAATCCCCCTCATACCCCATTAGCTGTATAGCATCAAATATAGCCTGATTGGGTAAAGAGTCTATTCCATCAGCATCATCAAAAAGAAGATCACTTCTTATTGATGCCTCAGAAATAGACACAGACTTGCCAGCTACTTTGGCAGTAATGTGCCTAACATTGTTGATTGTTTTGGACTTAGCAGACGTCCCAAACTGTTCAACTAATGTGTAGATACAACAGGACTTTCATTGAGAGCTATGATGAAATGAACTTCGTCTTAAGAAAATCAATTATCTCGCGTTGAAAATATGCATCCCTTCTTAGTCTTTTCCTAATTTGCTGACCATGTTATGCCTTTCGGACATGAATCAAGAACAACCATTGTACTGACCAAGAGAGATCGTCGTGAAGGAGAGATATTAGGCTTGTTAAGTAAATGCGATTGTAGTTTAGAAAGAGAATGCGTACTGGAAATGCGCAATTGAAATGTGGGTCTTATATAGGTTTACGGAGACCTAATTTCAAGGAAAATGTTATTTCAATGTACACTTTGACCCTAGGCGGTATTTTTCTTTAACGTTCTTTTTAGAGGTACTAACGTTTACCCTGCTGTACTAACCTTTGCTCTGGCTCCATGGTACTAACATTTGTCCAACCAAACGAATAAACAATGTTGGTTTCAGGAGATTGCTGCAGTACCATCAGTAACTCCTCTTTCCACACCCTTCCATGTTCATTCTTACCCACCCTTATTTTTTTCTCAATGACCCTCTAAACTCTATCAAAACATCCTGGAAATGTTCACCTTATGGTTAACATGATTCCTATACAAACTTTACAACACAGCATTTATGCATCCCCTTTAAACTAATGCAGCTATGATTTATCATCCCAATAGAAACAACCAAGAACTGAATACAACTAACATCAAATCCTTGGTGGTAAATCAAGCTAAATTGTATCAGTGAGGATTTTTAAGCACCTGTATGAGTTATTTATAAGCATCTCTTATGAAACGGTGCCTAATAGCAATGTGCTTTGTTTTGGAATGATATACTGGATTCTTTACAATGCAAATGGTGCTTTCATTATCAATGTAGATCTTTGTGTTCATGAAGTTGAACCCATAGTCTAACATTTGATTTTGAATCCACAAAACTTGCCCACAGCAGCTTGCAGCAGCAACATACATTGATTCTCGTAGTAGATGGTAGCACAAGGTCTGCTTTTTGCATTGCCAAGAAATGTGGTCTTCTACCAAGAAATTGACAACCTCCTGTTGTTGATTTCCTGTCAAGATTTGCTCCAACATAGTCACTATCGGAGTAGGATTCCAGGTCAAATGAAGACACTCTAGGATACCAAAGACCCAGTTTGGGTTTTTGAAATTGACATGACTCAACCTCCTATGCCACTTGTTAGATTCATCAGTTGTAGCCTTTGCAATTAAACAAGCCAATCCTCCTGAAGGAACAATGTTCTCTAAATTGAAACTGTACATGTTGTTTTGTCTAGGGATTTTAAGTAATACTTGATTTTCATCAGGTAACTTAAACTCAGAAGACAAAACAAGACATTCAGAGTCAGTAAACAGAACCTTGTTCTTTTTGTCACAAATTTGTGACACAGAAAAGAGATTGAAATGCTGGAGTTCTTTTACAAGCATACCATCCTCAAATCTAAACTTACCATTTTAATTTTACCTTTACCTGTGATATAACCTCTATCTACCTACCAAAACGCACAAGGCCACCTTTAAATTCTTGAAATTCACGCATGGTAGGCCTTGTTCCAAGTCATGGGCCACTGGACATCGACTAATCAACCAATTCCTTTATCCTTTAGAGCTCTATTGTGGATAATCCTGCACATTAAAAGAAAGAGATTAGTTTCTCTTAGGGACCCAAGCCTGTTTAGGCTTGAGTCTGCCTAGTGGATCTTTGAAAGTATAACATTTTCCAAGACTGGATCCACCATTGTATTTGGATCCACCATGGTATCTTTGTGGTCTCCAATTACAACCTGCTGAGGGCTTAACAGCAGTTTCCTTATCCCCCAACTTACTAACTGATTTACCTTAGCTGTATTAAACTTCTTTGGATTTGAAAATTTTGGTCTAAGTACTGTTGTCTTTTTGAAAGGCCTTGAGGATGATGAAATGGGATTTTGTAAAAAAACATTTGCGAAGTCAAACATTATTCATATGGGGTTGACGAATTTAACTTTTATGGCTAGTACTAGTTAGTACTGTCTGTCTGTTAACACTTTGCCTAGCAGTACTAAATTTTTTAGTACCGCTAGTTCTAGCAGTATTAACTGGAATTATACCAGTTCTAGTTAGTACTGCTGAAGGAACAAATTGGTTTTGTTTATTCACTCTTTGCACATTATTCCAACCATTGTTTAACTCAGCTTTTCTTGCCATCCTCTTCTCATGGAAATCACAATCTCTAATTAAATGATTAAGACTACCACATACAAAACATGCTCTTACAGTAAACCCATGCCCCAAATCTTTCTTGTCAACTTTAGGTTTTTGAATATGTGTGAACTGATTCTTAACAGTTTCCCTAGGAGTTTTTACTTGCTTATTAGCAAAACTAGGTGTTTCTTGTTGTTTTGTTGGTATAGACACACACTCATCTTCACTATCTGATTCATACTCCTCAATGATAGGAGCATCAGACCAAACCTTAGGTTGACATTCTACATTAGACTCATTGACAACTGGTTCAGACACTAATTCAGAGGGTTCTGCACTAATGTTAGATTCACAGGTATCAAATTCACTTGATTGTGATTCAGATTAATAGGTTGAGTTTGTTTGGACAATATGAAATTTGAATCATCTTATTTCTACAGCAGGGTCCCGAAGGCATGTATTTCTGTCTTAGGTGGGGGCTACGCATGCATTCTCCTCATGCTGTTACATACCTATCATACAAAGGTCTGGTTTTGCTATCTCACTCTTTGTATTCATAACACCTCTGCAACACTTCATTTTCATTAGCTATAAATACCATCTTATATGTGATCCCTTTACCCAAGCCCAAATCTTATTCCATTAGCACTTATTTGGGTATTAGAAGTCTTACTTACGATTATTAGAAGAATTCATGCAATTTTTTCCTACTTTACCTTTAAATCTTCATTTTTCTTTTTGAAGCTTCTGCTAATAAATTCTTTGGTATGTGAGATCATCAGTTATATCTTCTAAGTCTATATTCTCATAAACTTTATCTTTTGTTCATACCAAAGTTGTCCTTGTGTTGAGCAACTAATGATGCTTCATACTTTCTTAAGTCCTTGAGAATATGGCCTTTATTTCTATGCGTGCATCACTAAGTTGTTCCCTACTGAGCAATCATTAAAGTTTTTTAAGATTAGCATATGACTCTTTACTCTTTAGTTTGAACATGAAATTACCTCTGTGTCTGTGTTTGGAGTTGTTGCAAGCCAATCAAAGCATTATCTTCATTTTCTGAATGATTTGTCCTATCTACACCTTCTCCATCAATGTCTCCAATGCCTATAGGAATCTCCTTCTGTCCACTTTATCCTTATCCTTGTTTCCAGAACTTCCCTTGATCTCTCCTCTGTTATCTTGAGTTCCTTGGTTCTACACTCTCTAGAAAATGTCCCGTCTTTGTGGTTAAGTTGTAAGCATTCACTTGTTTTGTCAAAGCCAACAGGTTCTTTTACATCAAAATTGTAGCTTTCTACCTGTCTTCTTGTAAACTTTTTCATTTCTTTGAGATCTTGGCAACTTGCCACTTCAAGTCCTTTTATCTAGGTCATGTTCATCAATCTGTTCCAAGTCCTCATGATCCAGTTGAGGGCAACTTGATTGATTAGCAAGTAATGAGTATGATGAGGTTTGTTCATACTTTGAGTTTTAGCCAGAAAGATTGGGAACACTATAAGCGGTACTAACTTCATTAGTACTGCTGGTGAAATAAAGCTCTCTCCTCAATAATGGCTTATTCTTATTTTGAGCTTCCCCGACCTCCCGAGATCGTGAATCATGAAACCTCACAGGTATTTCCTAATCAAGAACTCATAAAGCATCTGACATTAAGATGTTATCATTTGATAGCTTTAAGAACATATTCTCTAGTTATCCGAATGTCTTATATGTTTCAAAGTACTCACCACCGAATAAGGGTGATGAAATATATATGAAAATATAAGTCATGCAATCTACTTAACATTTAAGTATTCTATGAGTTTGATTACATTAGGACAATTCCTACGTTCATATTATAACTTTCCGGAGCAAGAAAGATATTAGGAATGAGTCTCCATGTTCCTTACAAGGAAAGGAGTCTCGGTTTGACTTCTTTGAAAAAGAAACAAACCATTGTTTACGATTTTATCGTTCCATTAATACTATTAATAAAATAGTAAAATTTAATTTTAGTATTTTCGCATCAGTTGATCTGCTAGTGATGATGGTAATTCAAGGGGTAATTAACGTTTAATAATTGCATCCAATGCGACTCCTATATTATGGGATTCTACTTTATGTACATCACATGTGAACATTCAAACGTGAAAAAGTGAGCATGTTTATCCCATCATATGCCACGAGTTAAGGTCTCACCTATATTAACTTGATTAAGTCGGTCCAACAAAAACTGTGATTGTATAGCACTTAACTTCTCACTAATAAGTGTATTATATCACCTTGGGTTACAAAACCATGAATAAGTCTCACTAATCATGGAAGAGTAAGTGCAAGTGTTTTTTCTAGTTGGATGGCAAAAAGACTTAGTTTTTAAAGGGTATATATTTTAACGTGTTAAAACCATGTACAAAGAGCATGCAACATCTTTGTATCATTGATTTATAAAAAATTTACTCGATTAAGTTTTATTAATTAAATTGACGATTCAACATGTTTACTAATCTTAAAGGTATCTAATTTTATCACGGGAAAAGATTATAGAATGATTAAAATCATTCAAACCCTAGACCATTCGTGACTTCCCGCATAATATACAAGGTAAGGAAACTACAACGTAGTCAGGTATTATAGGGTAATGGTTTCAACAAGACCGAAGTCTTGATGAGTCTCCCCGAACCTTATCCTTGCAACTATATAGTACTTTTGCAAATTACGTCATTAATAAAATTCTAAACCTTTAAAGATAGCAAAACACATTATAAACTTGTTTCTTGCTGGTCTCGGCGTGAGTATGTTTAAAACCATGTAAGGGTGACTCACTTAAGTGCCACATAAGACCTTGCAAGAATTTGTTTATAATAAATCAAATTTCATATAGTTTTAGTCCGGTTTATTTTTGTTTTCGAAAAACCCTTTGCTTTGATCTACAATACATAACCATTTATCAAAAGCAAACAAATAAACATAAACAGCTAAAACATATATCCGATTAACACATTAATTATATACCACATGCATAACCAATTGATGATAACCTAAAATCTATGTGATTTAAATTAAAGACACATAGCATAAAACTGTCAAAACAATATAAATTTCACTTCAGGTCACGTCAGAGTTTAGCTAGATTCTTCTCGAGCCTTAGCTCAAAACTACAAAATTGTAGATCTACGAGTCGTGGACCACCCACAAAAAATTTCAAATTTTTTTGATATCGGATGAATTTATTATGAATTTTTTACTAACAGGTGTCATAACACTACGAAAAAAGTAAAATTCAACTAATACACATCAAGATTCGATTTTTATCATCAATTATGTATGTTTAACACTTAACAATTATTATACATTCATATATCATATATCACATGTCATCATCCATGGTAAACTTGCAAGATTCGCCTTCATATATCATATATCACATGTCATCATCCATGGTAAACTTGCAAGATTCACCATGGATCTTATTAATTAACGTTAATAAAGCGAGAAGATTCATATTAACAATTAATGCATACCGATTATTAATAATTAAACTACGATATCCATCAAATAAAAATTGCATACATCTTAGGGTTTTGTCTAATTTAAATTTATTAACCCTAATTAGGGTTTATGAACACAAGATCATCAAATAAAAATTAAGATAACATCAAAACCTAGCAATTTTTTATTTTTTTATTTTAAAGTTCTTGATAACAATTATGTAATTTATAGATCTATATGACTGGCTCTTGATGCCACTGTTAGAATTAGTAGACATAAAGGCCATATTAACTATTAATAAATACGAGTACGCAGCGGAATATAAACATGTATGATATTCATATAGTCATATAAATTAACATAACAAGAAAGTAAAAGAAAACGTGTTGTTAGGCATAATTGTAATACTTAGTTTCTACTAGTAGGTATGTAGTTCCTACTGGTAGAGTACTTAGTCCTGGTAGAGTCAAATAGTTATTCCAGGATAAGGTTTTAGTTAGTTAGAGATGAGGATATGCATGAGCAAAATCAGGAAGAGTCATGCATATTATTCTCACGTGATTTTAGGGATGCCAATTAGGGTTTCACTACTATAAAAAGAACCCACGACTTAGGGAAACAGGGACATCCAGAAAACACAATTCTCCTTGTTCGTTAATAGAAATCTATAGAAGGATCTTTTAGTTTTTATCAGTCCTGTTCTTCTTATTAGTTGTGTCTATATTCCGCGTAGACATTAGCTTTTCTAAGCAAGAGTCTCTTTTGTGTTTAGCTTGTGATTACATAGGCTATTCACCATCCTTAACAGGCAGTAAAGATCTATCTAGAGTGGGATCCAATAAGCAATGTGATTATTTACCCAAATCAGTCATTTGATTTCATCCTCATCTTCATCTTCATCTTCAAACCTTCATACACATAAACCTTCACCAAATAAACCTCAAATCTTATCCTCTATATGCCAACTCACATTCCCTTACACAATGTACTTCTTTTATACTTTTTGTACCTCTATGTTCCCTATATTCCCAACTAAAATCTTCTAAATCTTTTTAAAACCTTCTCCACCACGCATTCACTATTCATCTTCTTCTCCATACAATTCAAATTAAACATGCTCACACACATTATCATCTTAACCCTTGATCAAGACATGTCACAAATCCAAGTTCCCACACTCTTCTCCTCTCCACCCTTAGATTTCCTTTCAAACTAACACAACAAACATAACAAAAACACTTTCACCTCTACCCTTGATCAAGCTACCTGATCAATCTAAACTTCCTCATTCTATTCTCAACCATTGGATTGATGCCTTATCTCAAACAAACACAACTCCTCTCACAAACATTCACCTTTCACTCATACAACAAACACAACCTTCTTTCTACCTTTGATTTTGCCACTTAACCAAGTGTCCTCTTTACATCCTTACCTCTATTTTAAACTAAGATCAAGAGGCTTTTTTCTATCACATCATGACAACTCACACACAACTCATCCTCTCTTATCCAACATGTGTGTTATTGAATTTGAAATTCAAATTTCAAATCTTTCCCTCCTTTCTCTCCGATCAAAGAATATTCCAAGAATATTCTCTTGTACCCTAACTAGCAATTTCAAATCTTTAGTTGGATCCCAACTATGCTAGTTAGACTTTGAGGAATACTCAAAATACCCCTTTTCGATATTTCTTTTCTCTCTTTTCATTATCGAATAAGAATAACGCTTTTAATACTTTACAAACGTTTTTATCAAATGGCTATTTGAGTTGGTTGACCTTAAGCATAAGAATGATAGAAAGGTCATAACGTGAAGTACAATTGGGGGTTTAACAAGTGCGGGTGTTTAAAATGCCAAGTTCTGAAGAAAATATCTTTAAGAATCTGGCGCGCTGGAGCGTAGGCAGCGTGCCAGACATGAATTGTTTTTTTAATAATTTGTGTTCCTTGGCCCATAAATACCCACCTTTGGCCTTTGTATTCCACACCTCTTGCAAACATACTTTTCTCTCTTTTCTCTCCTCTAATCCTCTAAGTCTAAATATCAAGTGTTGTTAATCTTCTCCTCTATCATCTATTAAAGAACATACATCTCCACAAGAGAGCCACACAAGTACCTAATCTATGATTGTGTGTTTTGTCAAGGGTCTTCTTTCTCATACCCTTTCTATTAAAATCGAGTCTCTATGTTAGGTTAGACTTGCTTCAACAATCTATCTTGTTAGAAATAAAGAAATAATCTACTTGTAAGCAATGTTATAAAGTGCAGGGACTATTTGTGTCAAGTTAGGAAAGTTTAGTCAACAATCTAATAAGGCTATAAATAGGGTATTTATGCCATGATTAGATGTAACAATTTCATTTTAATTAAAAGGCAAGTTAGGTGTTTCTCTCTCTAAACACACACACTAATTACACCTTTATCTTCATACACTAGTCATCAATCAAGATATATTGCTTAATATGTGGTATCAGAGCCAATGATTGTAGATTAGTGCTTATCTTAGTGTTTGATTGTGTTTAAAGATCAAGATTTTACTTATTTGTGCTTATCAGCTTATTCAGATTGCTTATTGAGCTTATTCAAACAATATTCAAGCTTAATTAGTGCTTATTCTGTCAGCTTATTTATGCTTATTGCTTATTTAGTTAGCTTTTTCTGACTGCTTATTCGTGCTTATTCTGATTTATGCTTATCTGTCAGATTATCAGCTTATTTTTTGCTTTTTTAGAAGTTTATTCGTTCTTATTCAGCTTATCAGATTTAGTTTCTCTACTTTACAGCTTATTCAGTCGAGTTTATGTGCTAATTCTGATTGCCTATATGCTTATTCTGATTGATTATTTGCTTATCAGCTTAGTTTTTTTGTAAATCCAGCTTATTCTGATTAAAAAAACGGTTATTTTTTTTAGATCTAACAGATTTTGAATTGAATTGTAACTGATTTTGAACAAGTTTGACTTTTTGGTCAAAAAGTCAAAGACACGTGTTTTGGTAACCGTTTTTGTAACTAAAAACATCAGGCGAACTATACATCAAAACATTCAGGCGAACTATACATCAAAACATACAGGCGATCTATACAAATTTGTGAAGGCAAACTATACACATATGTGAAGGCGAACTATACAAACCTGTGAGGCGAACTATTCATATCTAAGAGGCGAATTATACAAAATACAAAGGCGAACTATATCTCTTTTAACTCAGATATGAACAAAATAAGAACAAGAAGAGATAGAGAAGTAAACATAACTGATCTAAACTAGAAAATTGATCTCAGATTTGGTGTGTGTATACCAACTATTCGAAGATCTTAACTTGCGAACATAAATCATCACAGATCCGTTTAAAAACATTACATGCACAACTAGATCTAAATCACATCTAAATCACATCATCCTCATTATCAACGCAACTCAGTCTACATCATTCGTACTTAAAAAATGAGGAACGAAATCAAAACAGAAAATAAATAATCGAATCAAAGATCTTAATTGTTTGTGTGTCTATTTGTGGTAATTACAAATCTTTAAAAGCTTTTTACACAACATAATCATAGATCGATTTTGAAGTTTTAACTTCTTTCAATTTTCGAAAATAAAAGAAAGTAGAAGAACAAGGTTGTTCAAATCCTTTCTTTGTTTCGTTATTGTGTCATGTAATCGAAAAGCAAATAAATAAAATACATCCTACCTTTGAGATTCTTTAAGCCAAACTCTTTCAAATATTTGTGGATATCAAATCATTCATGGGTTTGTGTTTATTCGTATAAAAAGGGGGGGTGAGTTCTTGTGAAGAAGTGTGTATGTGTTTGTGTTTTTCTTCAAAAAGAAAGGAAGAAAGAAACAAAGTGAGTGGCGTATGGTATGTAAAGTGAAGATAGGGTTTGACAAAAAGTTATATCTGTATATTTGAGAGATAAGAAGAAGAGGCGTGATGTTTATGTGTGAAAATAGGGTGAGGTATTTTTATCAAATAAGAGAGGCGTGTATGTTAGTTTAGGGCAAAGTGAGTGATACTAGTCTTTTATAAGGAAAAATTAGGGTAAAACATTAGGCTTATCATTTTTTTATTTGGGCTCTTAATTGTGCTGAATCTTGGGTTTTTTTCATTTTTTTATCCGAATATTTTTTTTATGTGTCAATTTGCATTTGTAGTTATAACAAAGTTGGGTCTTGTACTTGTTATAATCATTTTTCAATCTAGTGTCAATTTTTATTTGTATTCGTAATGTTAGAGTTTTTCTTTTCTTGTTACAATTTAAAAAATAAATAAATAAAATTTGTGATATAATTTTTTGTTATTAGGCTAAAATTTTTTGATATAATTTTTAGTGTACGATTTTAATTGTGGGTCGATAATTCGAGATTGATTATAATTTTTGGGTATAATTTTTCGGATTAGTATTTTTTTTGCTACGGTTTTAATTGAGCGTAAACAAAATTTAAAAAAATAAAAATAAATAAAAAAAGAAGAGAAATAAATCGTTCGCGGGATATTCGTTTGTCGTGATTACCTGCGAGCGTTTATCGGGTTATTCGTTGTTAATTTCAAGAAAGTTATTTCAAAATGAAACACCGGGTTTTAAATCACCTTGGAATTCAACTTCTACGCATCAAATCGACATAACTTACATATGGTATTCAAAATTTGGTAAACCCGTTAGTAACATGCTTAAGTGGGTACCAAAACTTGTTGTTTGATTGGATAGAAATTTCAAAAAGTTTTTTCTTCTATATAAAACTTTAGAAAATACAAAAAAGGTTTTCTTTTATAAAAATTTTAGAAAATACAAAAGATTTTTCTTTTATATAAAACTTCAAAAAAAAAGATAAAAAGATTTTCTTTTATACCAAATTCTATAGAAAACACAAAAAGATTTTTGGTTTTTATAATGGCTTTCATACTATGTCAGTATGAAACCCGTGCTTAATCTGATAGCTTTCATACATTTCAGTATGAAACCCAAGCTTAATTTGATGGCTTGTAATCATTTCAAATTACAACCCGTGTTTTAAAGAAAAGAAGGTGTACGCTTGAGTGCATCTATCTTTGAAAAAGAAGAGAAGTCTTATTTGACCTGAGTCATTGATACATATTTTTTAAAATCTTTATGTGGTACTTAAAAGATAAAATCAATTTGTTTTAAAAGTGAATGATCTCAAGTTGATGAGTTACAATCGATTCGGATTTTAAAATGTGGTACTTTCAAGATAAAATCAATTTTAAAAGGTCTTCAAATCGATGTACTCTTTGTGAAAAGTGTCTAAAGAATTAAAGGACTCAGAAGTGCAAAAAGGAACTCCCTTATAAAGGTTTTAATGAAGATATGGTATTTTTCGAGGGGGAGTATCCGTATATGTTGTTGAAAAGTTTTCAGAAAGAAACGGAAATGGAAAATTGTTTTACATTTCACCTTCACATATCCGTATTTTTACGTTTTTAGCTTCATGTTAAAAATGTTTCTCGCATATGTTAAGGGGGAGTGTCTTTATAATGATTGAAAACTTTTAAAGATCAAAATTTTCTTCTTCATATGATATTTGTGAGAATGATGAAAAACAGAAAGAGAGACTTGTAAGAGAAAAATAGAAAGAGAGAAATGAGAAATCGTATACTTGAAAAAATGAAAGTATATGTCATGCGCTTCAAAAGCAAGAACAGCACATGAAAAGAAAAAGAGAAACGTATGCAAGAAAAGAAACGCCACCGCATACAAAAACAGACAGAGTGATTGTTCTTCATTTTCTTGATATTATCAAAATCTCATGATACGATTTTAGATTTTCATCATGGTTTTCACGGACATTCTTTGTTAAGGAATTATCTTGGCGTATGTTGATTGAGTTGCATGGTGTGATTTAGTTACTTCCAAAATACTCCTATGATCTTCCAGAACCAGAATTGATCTACCCCAGAGTCTTCCTTCTAATTTAGGAAAGTTAGGTCTAGGTGATAGAGTTTGAGGTGTAAATCAACATGTTTCAAATGCCAAAAGGACTTAAGTGATAAAGCTTTGAATGAAAACAAATGAACGAAAATGATAACAATGTCAAAAGTGACAAGAATATGATGCAGAAGAATCAAATGATAAGCAAAATGAAAAGGTTGGAGTTGAAAAGTAAGTGGCTTATAAGAAAAGATGAATGGTGTTTCTCCTACACTAGGATAGAAACCGGATCAACTCATAATCTATCGGATTTCATTCGTTGATTTTTGGTATTGAAGTAGACATCATGGACCCAGTAATGCAAATGCACAACCCCTCCTAGCCACTTAAATACTTCTCAAAAAGTATTTGTTTCATTCTCACGAAGATTAAATGCATAATCTATCGACTTCTCATTCCGAAAATGTTGGTATTGAATAAAGGACATTCTGCTCCAGTCCTTGCTTACTAAAAGTGCACAAGAGTCTAGAGCCAATTTGATATTCAATGAAATATCTTTAGGACACAAAAGTACGTTTGTATTAAACATCAATGATACAAAAGGTACAATGATATATGTCTTTGTGACATTGCATGTCTATGTGACATTGCCGGAACATTCTGGAGTGATACTATAAAATAGTATTCACAATGATTGAATGGAAATCCTACCAGTGCTAACATCATGCCAACGCTGAACGTAGGTCACTATTTGAAAATGATTGTTTAATGATTCAAATACGTGTTAACTAGTAATCTATGTGATCTAGTGGTTATGTGTTTCCCAGGGTAACACAACACTAAGTTCACGAGATCAATGCTTATTTGGATTTCATGACCATATTTCCACATCCTTATCATTGAGATATTGATTTGATCATATTTTCAAATATTTCATCGGAAATTTTTAAAGCATGATCTTGTGATGTATGAACTTCATGGTTAATGTGGAAGATGGTTCTTACTCTGATAATTCTCCATTTCATCTTCTACAACATACAGCAACAACATTTCTACCTTTCACAAGCATGACATCTTCTACGAGTCTTATAATGACAAAAGTTTCTTTTAACCTTCACGAGAATTATAGCAATCATATTTGTTGGTTTAAGAGAGCTTATGGGTTATTTTGGGGGAGTATGTTTGTTTATAAAGGGGAGAATGTTTGATTCTTAAAGAGAAAAGAAAAGATTTTGATTTCAATTTAATGGACTTCAAAGGATATTCTTCACCCGGAGCTTATTTTGTAAGCTTATATGATCATGATGTTCATGATGAATCTTAATCATCATGAGGGGGAGAAGATATAAGCTTGAAAAGTAAGGTCAATTCAAGTATATGAAAGGGGAGAAGATATAAGAAAGAATATATGGGACAAATCAAGATACTAGAAAAGAAATTGAATCAAAGAAATCGTTATGGTAAAAGTAGTTTAATTATGAAGATAAGACTCGTATTCAAGATTGAGGTTACTTCATCAAGTGTTTTGAATAAGCTACAATCAAAGTTTACTACTTCAGCATTCAGGAGATGGATATGTGATAGAGGGGGAGCTTAAAGAGTATGAAGATTCATGTGAAAAGTCAAGTGTTCATGTTTTTTACAAAGAAATGCTCAATCAATATCATCGTGTTTTAAGATCTTTTGTCAGCAACATTATATGATTGAAATCTACATTCAAGATTAAGTTCAAAGATAAAGATTTCATATAAGATATTAAAGATTCAAGTTGCTAAAGAAGATCAAGTTAGCTTTTGAGAATGCTAATTTTGAGTTCGAAAGTAGAGTTGATACCTTCAGAGATAAAGTATCATATATGGGGAGAAAATTATATCGAGAGAGATATATTACAAGGTCATCCTCAGCTTTCATAAAGAATTCTCAGCTTTTTCGAGCTTCGAAGAAAAGGAAAATGACAAACTACTTCAGAATCAAGTGTTCAAGCATAAGGAAGAAGTCGTCATCAAAAATACAATAAAGATAGTACCCAAATAGATCACATAGGGGGAGAATGTTAGAAATAAAGAAATAATCTACTTGTAAGCACTTTTATAAAGTGAAGGGACTATTTGTATCAAGATAGGAAAGTTTAGTCAACAATCTAATAAGGCTATAAATAGGGTAGTTATGCCATGATTAGATGTAATAATTTCATTTTAATCAAAAGACAAGTTAGGTATTTCTCTCTCTAAACACACACACTAATTACACCTTTATCTTCACATACTAGTCATCAATCAACATATATTGCTTAATATATCTTTTTATACAATCGAGTTGTAATGAAAGTCTTGTATCTGTGGGATCAAGCCTAGATCATTGGGGATCTAGTTAGGGTTTGATAAACTTCCAAAGGGGAGGCTTCTAGAGTTATAGGTTAAGTCGAATCATGGGTTCTTAGGGGTAGATTCCGAGGGCGTAATACCATATGTAGTAACTCTTCTGTGTGAGTGCCGAGCTTTGTTGAAAGTCGGTGGAGTTAATTGTAATACGGTTTATAGTCCACCATAAGGATTATACTAGTGTAGTATCGGAGTCGTGAATTCACAACTAGATGTACGGAAGGTCCAAACCCCCCTTCTCGAACCAGTATACATTGTGCTGTCTCTCTCTATCTCTATCTACTCTTTGCTCATATTGCAAAGTAGATTAGTTCAATACTTGATTCTTTAGTAACTTGAAGTTTTATAAACTTCAAAGAAGTCAAGAAAACCGTATTCACCCCCCCCCACTACGGTTCTACAATTGGTATCAAAGCAGCTTACTCAAGTTTTCAAGCATTAAAACCTTAGATTGTGTTGTCATGTAGGGTTTATTTTAGAGTATTCAAGTTTTAAATTTATATGTTGCCGACTTTACCTAAAACAACACGTTAATGGGCAATGTACCTGGTCAAATGGAGTTTCGTGGTAAGTAGGGTGTCGATCACTAAGAGCAAGAACTAATCTTTTATTTTATCAATATTTTGGTTAACCAAACTAAATTAATTTAAACTATGTTAATTCTATTCTATGTTAAACCTATGCTAAACCTATGTTAATTCTAATTCTAACGGATAAAGGGGGGTTTAGCCTGAGAGACTGGCACAGGTTCGTGGTAACTTAGATCAACTTAAGACACAATAACATACGTAAGTAGACAAACAAAAGATAGAAGAGCGGTCTAGCCAAATATAAGAAAATTGTATTAACCAAGATTAATCCAATTAGAACGTTGGTTTGTTTATTTAGTGCAATGAATACTTATCTCGAGGCGGCATATCATTCTTAAGACTTAGGCGTTACTTCTTCCTAAGACCTAGACACATAGAATTCTGTCATAATTAAACGTATCCACATAAAGCATCTAATTTGCTGATTATAATCTATCTTAGGGATTAAAGCAATGGTGATCTTGTTAAACCCTTGCTCATAGAGACTTTACCCACTTACTGCTTAATGGCAATTTATATACTAGTATTCCACTAGTCAAGTCTTTACCAATTGATTAAGAACATACTCGTTGATCCCAAGGGTCACTTGCCAGTCCAACTAAGCTTACTAATCTAAAGGCGAAGATAGGTCATTATTTGTGATCCTAATGGTCTAGATATATAAATCACTATATGGAGAGCCATCCCGACATCTAGCTAACGTGGTCGGTATCATTAGATCTAGTTGAATCATAAGTCGCATACAAAAGCACGTAAACAAGTATAAATTGATAAACATAAACAGGCAATCAACGATAAATTAAGCATTCGAGATAAACAAACCAAACATTCAAATCTTCATAATAATGGCTAATACCCAAGGGTATTAGCCCTCAAACGTCATAATCAATACAAGAGTAATAATTCAACCAAGGTAAACTAATCGATTTAATCGAATGATACCAAAAATTGAACGATTACTAGAGTATTGGTTAAGTAACAATTCTTGTAATATTTATACAAAATGGGTTATTTACAGGGGATAAATGATGCTATATAGGTGAGGTTATTTGATGTCATCAAATATCCCCCCACTTGAATCATACTTGTCCTCAACTAGCCTTTAGAAGTTCATGAAAATGTATCCCTAAGGATTTTTTTAGTTAAGCATTTATTTAATTAATTACAAGTACACAACTAAACACCTCACGAAATATGAAGATGAAAACACTCAAATCACTCAACTATTCTATGTGGTAACATGTATCTAATTCACTCAATTGCTCGATCATGACGAGTATTCTATCATAGGCTTGGCAAGGATACACATCTCCACCACTAGTCTAAGGAGTAACAAGTTTATAAAGGCAAATTGGGTTTTTATAATAAGGCTTAGGGTTGATCATTCTAACAATCTTTCACCAAAAGTACCACACTAACAAGGTAGTTGAATCACACATACATGGCTATAACGACAGAATAGACATGTGTGTTCGATCACATCCTATTCGATTTTAACCAAGGGTTAGGATGAAGAATGATATAGGTTATGGATCTTCTAACTTTCACCAAAAGTAATAAACCAACAAGGAAGCTGAATCATACATACATGGTCGTAACGACAGAATAGACATGCATGACTCAATCACATCCTCATTCGAGTAAAACCTAAGGTTAATGATTAGGAAAGGGAGATAAATTGTTGTTAAATAAAAATTTTCCTGACCGTTACCATGATAAAGACACAACTATATACACAAACGTCTTGATCATAGATAAAAAACAACAACCTAAGTTGGTGTTCTCGTAACAGTCAACTCCCAATCATCTCATACTTTACATACTTTTACAAAGACAAGTGCCGATATCTACCACTTTATACAAAACTTTACATCGTTGATTTATAACCACGTATCAACGAATAATAGATCCTTCAAATAATTCCATCAGTTTAAGCTTTAACGAACCGACTATCTTCAAACTTTCCTCCTCTTTTTTTGTTGCGGTTTTCTAATTTTTTTCGATTTTTTTACAATAATACGAATCTCGGTGTAATTTCACCATCTTCACGATCATAATAACTCCGGATAATTTCTTCCATGATTCTTTATTGTTCGGACGTACGAATAATTGTGATGGTAGTAAAAATACATGAGTTTTTGACTACTTTTTACATTCCCATTGCAATGTGCAAATTTCCCAACTATACGAGAGATAGAAAATGACACAAGACACAGGAAATACATACTTTACACTTTAAGCAACTAGCAACTGATAAATAGACTTCATCTAACAGGGTAGGCTAAGGTGTAAAGGTGTAACGAAACAAATAGTTGGTGTTATCCTAAAGGATTGGCTCTACTGGTTTTTCTAGGGGTATATTACTCTTAAAATGAGAGTAAACAAAGGGTTTATATAGGGGTTAACTAACCAGTGTAGTTAGTTAATAAAACAACATATAAAGGCTTTTTGGGTGTAATCCTAGAAATTTACCAATTTAAACAAGTTACTTCATCTAAATCCATAGTACTCATTATTGTGGTCTTGAATAGATATACCATGCCAAGTTCTAAAGTCTACAACATCATCGGCACACTCATATTTTTGTGGGATTTGGGTAAACATTTGGAAACGGATAAGGCTGAATCCTCACAATATCTAATAAGGGTTATGTAACTAGTAATTTCACAAAAGTATGCTTGAATTTTTTTAAATTTAAGCATAATTTAAGCATTTTAATGTGAAAAATAGGACAAGTAACGTTCTAATTCTCATCCCTCCACTTAAATTATACAACGTTCTCGTTGTATAGATAAAACATTAAAAATAGGAAATTAAAAGAATTAGAACGAGAAACTCCCTTGATGTTTTGCTTGGTAGATTCTCTAAGTTGAGTTTATGAGCAAGAATGTGTGTTGTACATGCGTCTGGATACCAGCATGACTACAATACACATAGGATTCCAGATGATTGATACTTCACCAACTTTGTCGATTTCCTTTCCAGCAAGGTCTTGTGCAAAATATAGGAAAAATATGCAAAATCCTATCTCGGGTATCATACGGTTAACAAAATAATAAAAACAATAAACTGTACAGGCAGTCAATACGCCGTATCCAAAAACTAGGATACGCCGTATAGAGAGTCTTGTAAAAAGTATCAATACGAGTCAGTCTGCCAAATATGTCGTATCATGTGCATGAATACGTCGTATAGACAAGATCTGATAATAAAGTTTTAAATGTAGTAGTTTGCGTATGGTCCTTGTATGTGATTCCTTGGTATGTGTTTAATTACACATACCTTTTACCTTTAAAAACGAGCTAAAATAACCAAAAAACGGACTTAAAATACCAAAAATATGCTTGTTTTGCTAATTGTGTTGTGCAGGATTCGGATAATTAAGACAAAGGGACGAAAAAACAAAGCCCATAACGACAATCCGACGAATGTAAAGCGTGGAAAAGACATAGTCCAAGTCAAGCCAAGTTAAGAAAAGACAACCCAGTAAATCCCCGAAAAACCCGAAGGCAATAGTAAAGAAAAACATAGTTACAGGGACGAAACTTCGTTAAATCCTAAACTGTTTTTAAAGATGAAAAGGAAGAAAATAAGAGAGGGGCAAAACTGCCAACTTTAGAAAAGTTTAACCACAAGGGGAAAACTGCAAAGTCCAAAAAACACATCCCACAAG
The DNA here is from genome assembly GCA_026074375.1 of Tanacetum coccineum. Classification (NCBI taxonomy): domain Eukaryota; kingdom Viridiplantae; phylum Streptophyta; class Magnoliopsida; order Asterales; family Asteraceae; genus Tanacetum; species Tanacetum coccineum. Next base: position 122,746 of record BQNB010002205.1, read on the forward strand.
GGGGACTTTTGATGCAATGCTTGAATAACTCTCAGGGGTTAATTTGCCAAGTTCCCGATCCTTTGATAACTCTTTAAAGGACGTATACATGCAAACTAGAAATTCACCTTGAGGGGCCAACCTTGCCATTCCCCAAAACCCTTTCCTGTTAAACCCAAACAAATTTTCCCGCCCATCTTTTCCCCCCAACACAACTCACGGGTTAACCACCCCGTTTTTACCCTGTAAACTATCACCACCACCATGGATAATCACTTCCCCCCTCCCCCACTACCATTCCCACCAGAAATTAAACCTTTCCATGTTGGCAATCCCACTTTTCCCATAAAACATGGCCGAATCAATGGCTAGGATGGATCCAAAGAAGCACAATTGCTATCAATGGCTGGGATTAAGACTTTGAAGTCTCTCACAGAAGAAAAACACCTTGCAAGAGCTGAAGACTTAGCTTGTAGTATAAATAGGACCTTAGTGTTAGCCGAATAGGATATATAGCTTATTTTAGTTAATTACTTTTTAATTCAGTCAAATTTATGTTTGTTTCAGCTTATTTACAGCTTATTTCAAGTTCCTTGTACTCCTTTTAACAATTAATGAAGTGTTGAAGTTTTTGAGAATTTATACCCGTTTTAAGTCTTTATTGTCAAACGGCTTAAATTACCTTTATATGTGTTAAATAAGCTTCTATAAGCTCTTATAGAAGTTTGATTAAGCTTATAAAACTTAAACTCTTCATAGTTTATAGTTTTATAAGTTTTTGTTTGAAAAATCAAGAATAAGCCATTTGGAAGATAAGCTAAAGTTGGAAGAGCTTATTGGCTTATTCACTGGCTTATTTATAAGCCAGAGCTTGTAGGTAAAAGCCCTTGAGAACTCAAGAAGTCCTTGTAAAAGCTTGGACAAAGGTCATTACAAATTTTCCCTTTAAAGCCTTAATTTTTAGATTTTTATAGCTTATTCTGTTTTAGCTGATTAGAGTGCTTATTTCTTGCTTATTATTGTTCATTTATGTTGTTTAGTGCTTATTTGTCAATTCCCTTTAAGAATTATGAGTTAAAACAGCTTTTTAAAGTGTAAAAATCCATTTTAAGAAATATAAAGGGGTGTTTGGCATAAGCCTTAAAACGGGTCAAAACAGTTTGGTATGGGTTGGGGTCATTAAGTTAAATTTAGCTTAAGTATTAAGCCTGTTTAAGGCTGTTTTTAAAAAGTATTTTAAGTTTGAAAAATGTTTTTCAAGTTTTTACAAGTGTCTACTTAAAACTGTGACTTTGTGAAAGTTCAAAAGTGCTTGTTTAAATTAGCCATTATAAACTTGGGTTTTAGCTTCAAAAGTGAGTGATTAGTGTGTCAAAACAAGCTGTCACAAGTCCTGTGAGTCATTTGACTTGTTGAGTCAAACCTGCCAAAATTTGAGTGTCATTTATAAAAGCAAAAAAAAATTCCTTTTTCAAGAGTAAAAATCAGCAGGATCATTAGTGTTTTAGAAGCTTAAAATTTGTGCACAAGTCCATTTCCTAGTGTTTTTCATCTGTTTCAACTTTTCTTTTTCATTTGAGCTTATTTGACAGCTTAAAATAAGCTGTCAAATTAAGCCCTTGTTTTAAGCATTAATTCTCCCCTGGTGCTAGGGGGTGAACTTTAAGCCCACCCATCTAGCTTTTCAGTGAACTTAAGTCCAAGCTTTTGGCTTTTCTTAAGAGCCCATAAGCTCTTTGACAAGCCTCCTCAAATTCAGACCTTAAGAACCTCTTTTGATAGCTTATTTTTAAGCTCAAAGTTGCCCCTTAACTGTCTTTGCTTAGCTTTAGTGTAGGGAATTGCTTATTTACTCTCTTGGCTTATTGAGCTTATCTAAATTGCTTATTATTGTTCCTAGTGGCTTATCAGGTTAATATGATAAGTTGTTTTGCTTATTTGCCTCTTGCATTGCTTATTTGCCCACTTTCTTTGTTAACAGTTAAGCCCTTTTGCTTTTTAGCTTTGTTAAGTTTCTGACAACTTAAGCTCTCCTTTCAAGCTTATTTAGTGTTAGTTTTTAGCTCATAGTGCTTATTTAGCTTAAGTTTAGATAGTTCATTAAGCATTTTAGCCTAAGTCTAGCTTAAGTGTCCAAAAAAGTCCAAAAGACTTAGCATTTTTGGCCCTTAAGCTCATTTTAGCTTCTGTCGTTTTTAAAAGCTTATTTTCAGCTTATTCTTAGCTTTCTAGAAAAAGTTGTAGTTTTGAAAGTTGTTAAGCTCAATAAGCTTAACAACTTTGGTTCACAAAGTTTTTCCAAAAAAAAAGAAAGGAGACAAGGGGTGACCCGGGTGAGCAAGACTCGAACCCGGGTCTCTACCCTCGTACACCTCTCTTTTATAACATCACTTACCGCTGCGCCCTTGGGACTTTTTCATTAAAGTCCCAAGTGGTTATTTATTTAAGGGGGTTTTCACCCTTTTAAGTAATAAGCTGTTACAGCTTATTTGCGGGCTTATTTATAAGCAACTTTTAGTTTCTTTATATTTCTTAGGTTTATCTAAGTGTCTAGTATATTTATAAGTAAAAATTTTTCAGGATTTTAAAAGTCGTTTAGTATATTTTATAATTTAAATTAGTTAAAAGTTTAAAAAAATTTCATAAAAAATAAACAAAAATTATCAAAAAAAAATATTTTTCTTTTAGAAAATTTTCTTCTTTAGTCATTATAGTTTGTAGAAAATATAAACAAATTTCGTGAATGTCATATTTATAACTTTTTGATTTTTAAAGAACGGGCTCGGGTGCGGTTTTTGTCTTGACTCGTTTTTGGGTCAAACGACCTCCGTTTTCGGTCTAGTCTTTTTCATTCTTCGTTATTAGTCCCCTAGAGTAGTTTAGAAGCAAAAATTTCTCCGTAGGGTTAATTTTGAAGATTTTAGGTTTTAGCCCCCTTTGTTCGGGATTCGTGCTCCCGTTTTTCAGCTTAATTTCATAATTTTTAGGTTTTTCTTAAACGTTTTTGTTTGTTATTGTTTAATTTAACTTCCCACACTCTCAAATCATTTCTCTCATTCAAACTCCAATCTTCCGACTGTATCGATTCTCTAGTCCAGCCTCGTTGGGGATAAACGACCCGGGAACATTCTATACTACTTCTCGGTTTTATTGATCTTGTTGATTTTTAGACTTATATATATTTTATATTTTATCATATATTATATATTTAGTATAAAAGTTAACAATCATTCCTCCAATTAGGAAATGGAGAACATTCATTATCATTTACTTTCCACCAATAATCTTGATGTTTTACTAATAGTTCATAATCGAGTTCGTGGAAATTTCCAAAAGACCTCTTTAACCATATGCAAAAATTCATTACACTTTAGCTTGCATCCCCCCATGATTTAAAAAAAATACCTTTTTGCTTAAGGGCTTCTTCTTTCAAATTCCCGTCTACTAACTTATTGTACCATTCATAGTCCCGAAAATATGTCATGTAACCAACCCGAACCATTCCTGATAACTTTCCACCGTTACATAATCTGTCTTCTTTTGAATTAAAAGTAGGCCATTTAGCTTTTCCATTTTTGAAACGGAAAGGTTCGCAAATATGATCACAAATTTGGTATGGAACTCCATCTTCGGACCATGGATCTTCAAGTTCATCATCCAATTCGTTCTCATAATCTTTGTAAGTCTTAGTTCTTTCAATATCATGAGTAAATAATTCCGGATCAACTATAAGAAGAAAATTGAACTCCTTGAATTCTGTGCACAACGGTGTTTCGTAGTCGAACAAGTTTGTTTCAATTCTCAAGATTTTAGCTGTTTCTTGTTCATCATCATTATTACCTTCCTTATCATCAAAAAATTCCTTATTAGCAACTCTATCTTGATCATTTCTCTTAATCTAAAAATCCCATAAGACTCTTTTAGTGAATGGATCCATAATCATATGGTTAGCGAATTTTGAGGCCAACCATTTTTCAAACGTAGAATAGGTCAGATCCCTTATTGCTTTGGTCAGCCTAATCCGACCAGTACAAGAAGGCGGGTAATATTTTCCAAAAAAATTTCAGTCAAATCCACCCAACTAGTAATTGAACCTTTAAATTCATCAACCATTTGCTTGCATTTCCAACTAATGAAATCGGGAAAACAGAAAGCCTAAGTCGCTCATAATTCACATTCGGTAAGTTAATGGGGTCAACAATTTTAAGAAAGTATTCGATATGCTCCACCGCGTCTTCTCTATTAGTCTCACTGAAGGCATTATTGCGCAAATCATTAAGGAATTTACCGTTTAGTTCATAAGCTCTTTTACCATTAACCATAATACTTGCAATCCCTAAATAATAATTTGCCTTGTCGTTAGTCGTGAATTCTTTCATAGTTGTTTTCGTCTGAATATCTGCCATTACTTCTTCAATCTTTTCACTACTGATTAGTATGATATGTGAAAAGTGTAAAAATATCAGTAGGATTTGCTCAGAAGAACAGTAATACAGAAAATCAAGCACGAAAAGCAAATATGAAAAATCAGGTTTTGCTATTGTATTAGACGATCGATACGTCGTATTTAATTGATCTAAATACGCCGTATCAGTCTATTGAATGGATTCGATGTATTGGTAAAGAAAGTTAGATACGCTGTATTCAATGGAAGTGGATACGCCGTATCAGGTTATCGACCAGAACAATGTATAGAAAATGATTAAAACACACACAAATAAAACTAGCAAACAATTAAAAGAAAATATACAAGCAAATACACAAATATACAGAATTTTACAAATTTTACACTAATCTAAATTACACTAATTAATCTAAATTACATTAATCCTAAGGGTTAAGTTAATCTAATGTTAAAAACCAAAATATTAAATAAAAGTCAAGATTAAAATTTCACTCCCCGACAACGGCGCCAAAAACTTGATTGTGTTGTCGTGTAAGGTTTATTTTA
>BQNB010002206.1:10972-25972 GCA_026074375.1 Tanacetum coccineum
TTAAACGACTTTTTGTGTCGTTCTTATGTATCTTGTGCTATTGATCTTGAAGTAACACGCCTCGGACCCTTATTCCGCTGCGACCCAATTTGGGGGTGTTACACAAAGTCTTTATAGAGATCATTTATTTGTGTATAATCAATTGTCTAACAATTCTGTTTATTTGCAACAGCAATTAGATCATTCATTTTTTCGTACACTTTTTGTTGACTTTTAGAAGCTTCATCAAGAGTGTCCTTAGTATCTTTAACATGCAAAGAAATCTCTGAATTACCTAAACTAGAGGCAAGATATAACTTTGGACATTGTGAAATTGCTTGCTTGAGTGTATAGGATTCGGTTACCCCAAACCATGTTTTAATTGCTGATTATACACAGACAATGGTTTTTGTCCAAGCATAAACATTCCTTGTAAGGAATTGCTGATAGTGGTTTTATATACCCTAAATATATATATAAAATAAAATACTTCAAAGAGCAATTAAGAAAATTCTCTAAGGAAATTTCACTCTTAAAAATATATATAATATAATATATAATACGTATATTTAACCGGGTAAATATGATCACCCGGGTCGTTTCCCCAACAACTAGTGAAATTGAAACCTCGTTTAAGCTTGGATTATGATTTGAATGAAGCAAAGATATTTTTTATAAGCTATCACTACTAAATAAAAAGCAACAATTTCAAAATTTAATTAAAAACGCAAAACGGGACACTAAACTAAGGCTAAAAACCTAAATTCTACAAAATTAAACCTAATTTTTATTTTTCTTTTTAATGTATTTTAATGCTAAAATCAAATGTTTAAAAAAAACTAGGACGAAAACGGAGTTAAAACGAGGGTTAAAAATTGAAAACCGAGAACGGGAACGAAACCCGTTCTTTAAAAATGAATTTTTGCAAAATAGACCCTACGAAAGTGAAACTAATTTTCCTACAAACTTTATGATAAAAGAAAATTTTATAAAAAAGATTTTTATTTTTCTGATTAATTTTCTATTTTTTATGATTTTTTAAAGTTTTTAAAGAAAATAAAAGATAAAAATACTAAACTTATAGTAAAAATTCTAGAAAAAATACAAAAAATAGCTTATGCTATAAGATTCCTAGGAAAAATAAGACTTAAGTTGTAGCTTATAAATATAAGCACAGAAATAAAGCTTGGCAGCTCTTATTTGGCTTATAAAGCTAAATTGTGTATAAAGGATTAATGAAAGGAAGAGAAAACGGATGAGCTATTGTAGCATGGTGTTAAGGCATTGGGTCTATAAGTGGGAGGTCGTGGGTTCGAGGCAGGCAAACCCCCACTTTTTGCACTTTTTTTATTTTTTTACTTTTTATGAAAAACTAAATACTAGGACTTATAGAGGTACAAAAATATAGTACTTAAAAAACCCAATTTGGGGGTGTTACAACAAATGCAAAACAAACATATATTTGGCAATTTCTGTCTGTTTTTGGTCTTTTAAGTCCGTTTTTAATGGAAAAAGTTATGTGTAATTTAGCACATACCACTTATGATGTGAGCAATCTACTTATGATAAGCTACTTTGAGAAGAATTTCTTAAAGTTAACTAAATCTAATGATGAAAGCTACAAACTCATATACCAACTCAAAAAGCTCAAATTTACTTAAGCTAAGAGTGCTCAATAAGCTTAAATAGAACCTAAGCTTATGAGAACTTAACAAACAACTATAAAGCTACAATTATAAACCATAAAACTACATCTTATAAGCTAGAAATCTGATTTTAAAAGACTACTTACTAGTAACTATTATTTTTGGCTTTTTTAGATATTTATTGACTTTGACAGCTGAATTAAGCTGAGTAAATAAGCTAGGAAATAAAATGTAAATCTTAATCTATATTAAGTTATTACTCAACTATAAAATACTAACAGATAGGCTACTAAATCCTAAAATTGATGGCTTAAATTGGGGCTTAAATATCAGCAGTACTAACTTTTGTTAGTACTACTGGTGCAATTGGCAGTACCACAAAGACAAAGAGTGCAGGCTAACCTAGTGACTACCATACCTTAAACACACTCAAATGAGTGTGTATAAAGGACAACAGTAGTAACCAATGTTACTCCTGCTGATGCAAATAACAAAGATGGCAAAAACAACTTGCAGGTTACTAAGGTGAATAAACCTGAATTATACACACTCAATGAGTGTGTCTAAACACTTAACAAGCAAATACAAAGCTCAAAAAGCATTGGTTCAAAAATTCTAAAGATCTAAAAGAAAAATTGCTTCCCTGGTGCACAGGCAAGCATAACAAGCCTCAAAATGAAATTAAGCTCAAACTAAACCTACAAACTTGATTAATTCCTAATCAAATATGATATGAAAACTGACCAAAGAAAAGTCACCAAGAAACTTTGACTATAAAAGGTCAAACAACTTTAATCCAAACACCCCTTTAAGCTAGACAAATTCCATTTAAGCTTATGAAATGAAAATCTATTGGACCAAACTTAATTACCAGATATCAATGAGCTTATAATCATCCTATTGAGCTTATTTAAACATTCAAATAAGCCAAAATCACAAAACTACGGACAATGTATTGAAATTAAGCCAATGACAGATTACAAAGAGCAAATTCAAAGAAATTAAGATCTAATGCACAGACTTTAAAAACAGATGAGAAAATGCAAGCAATAAGCACAATCAAACATGGATAAGCTCAAATAAGCATTAGACTAGCAAGTAGAATAATTAATGAGCAGGTAGATAACTATTAAGCTAGAAAATGAAAAGTAACTAGGAATTTAAAAAGGAAACTTACACTAGCTTCAGCTAAACAGAAGCTTAAATTCAATTTAACAGCTGCAAGCTCTAGCTTATCAAATAGATAAGCTAGTATAAGTCCATGGGAGTCCTTCCACAATTGACTCCCCTTCCATAAGTCTTGAAATCCAAAAGTCAAGGTAAGGTAAAGTTAAAACTGATTTTAGATATTTAGGTATGATTAGGACTGAATTAAAACTTAAATCCAAGCTTATAGACTTGGATAAGCTAATAAGAGCTTACTGATTTTAGCTTAATAATTGAGTAAAACAAATGAGAGAAAAATAGAAAGCTTATGACAATTGTAAAAGCTGAATTTCATTAACTAAAAAAAAACTGATTACATTACTTTAAACAAGAAATTACAAAACATTTGATTAAAATTACATTAAGCTAAAACTTAAACTAAGCTAAAAGCTACTAAGTAAAAAAAAAGAAGGATCCCCCTAAATGTGTATGTGAGGGTCTATTTATAGCATTCCAAGGAACCTTCTAGGTCCAAAATCAGTTAGAAGCTGCTGCCAATCTCTGCCATTCATTCAATCAATCATTGGGGAATTGATGTCATCCGTTGGATCAAGTCTTGGGATCACACTCCGTGTGATTGCTCTTGTGCTTGTTTACTGAGTGATTGTAGTGCAAAAATCATCAATCCCTTGTGCTTCTTCATCTTCCACGTGGCTTTGCTTGAAGGTTAGCTAATGAGAGCCTTTGATATGACAACTTTGTCCTTGCCATTTCGTTGTAGAGCCCTTGAATTGACCAATAGAACCCTTAATTTGCATTTGCCCTATCGTTTTGACCTTGGGTAATTTTTGAGAAGACGAATGAACAGTAACCCTTTGGCGCCCTTTTTTTATAACTGAAAACGGGTAAAAAAGATTTGAACTTTGAGGTAATGGCAATTTGAGTCCTTGTCTTTGTTTTATAAATGGTGTAGTATACAAGGAGTTTAGCAATTGGCAGTTTAGGTCCCTGTGGTTTATAAAAGGCTATTGGGCTAAGGGATTGGGCTTTTATATCCGGGTGTGGCCCATTTGGGCTTAGGGACCATTTATGGACTTTTCTGAAAGTTGAGGGGTTATTTTGAAACACTTTGGGTCTTGTTGACTTTTGTTGACCAAGATTGACTGGAGTTGACTGTAGATTTGACTTTTTCTGGCTTTGGCTTCCGGCTTTTGTACACTCTTCCGTTCTCGTGTCCGTGTTTGCTTGTTTTTGAATGTTTTCTTGTGATTTTTGATATATCCGTACCTGCACACACAAAACTCAAATACAAGCATATATTTGCCAAATTTGGACTGTTTTGGGCTTAATTGGGTCATTTATGGTATAAACGGATATGTGTATTTTACACTTATCAAAATTCCCCAAACTAAACGATTGCGTGTCCTCACGCAATATCACATGCCTTATAACCAAATACCTCAAAACTTCCCCAAACTAAACCTTTGAAAAGTAGCAAAGATTTTTGTTGAGAGAGTTAAGAGATCACAAGTTATAAAACACCCGATTTCCCATTTTCAAAACTTTTTTCTCTTTTTATGATTTTTCTTGATAATTAACTACCTAACTACAACTTATTCTTGTGTTGACATAATATATTGTTTTCATTACCACATTGGTAACTTTTAGGATCATAGAACAAAAAGCACAATTAAGTGTCTAAAAGATAACTTCATCATCCCCGATTTTTCACTTTTCCCATGCTAAGCTTAAAAATAAGATCACCGTTAAGTACGAGCTAAGATGCTAAGACTACTTATAATTACAACTTGTGAATTCCTCTTCCCGACATAAATCATATACTTAGGTGTGTGTGTTCAAATTAATTTAAACCATTAAATCCACATATTTAGATAGATGAAATCCGACCAAGCTTTACACATGGGCCTTTTGAGCTAATATGTTAATCACTTAGCAAGATCACATCTCAAAGCAAACAAAAACCTCCTTAGCTAAGACATCGTTGGTTCACTTGTCCCATGAATGACTTTCTTCTCTAGCATCCCACCGTCATCGGGTAAGTGCTAAGGCTTTTGACACCCCATCCGGAGAATACTAATCGAAACGCATGAACTTCCGATGAAAAAGCCTTGTAGACTTTTGCAAACTTTAGTTCAAAAGAATACCTTGGTTTTAGAAAATGAAACTTTTACTATTTATTTTCTAACTTTGCAACATTATTATTTCTATTTACATTATTAGGCTAGGAATTGGTATCACTTTTCTTTCGACGACACATCGGCCACGCCTCCGACAAGAGCTCGTGTACTTATTATGATACCAACCCTAAATATACAACCTCCACCCTTTCTTTCGATGTCACATCGGGAGCGAACCGACAAATGCCCATGTACTTTATTACGATGGAGTTTGTATATTAATTATTAACACTAAGGATTTATAACTTGCATCCTTTTTATTCACCAACTACATTTTTATAGATTTATTTTTATTTTTATTTTTTTATTTTTTTTTATTAACCAATTAATTAATTTAACACATTATTTTTTTGCAAATAGAAAAATTTTGTTTAAGAAAACCAAAGTATAAACTGTTGGAAACACAAAAAGTGTCGGTCACTTCCAAGTTGTAACAGGTCTCAGCTCGTAGTTAGTATAATGATTAGATTAGTAATCTAGTCCGGCCCAAGGCCCATCCTAGCCTATGGCCGGCCACAATAGGTACTATATAAACCCTCTCCTAGCCTTGGAGAGGGGTTGGTTGTTCCATTTTTCACATTCCATCTTAATACAATTCATCCATTTTCCATCCAATCTCTCTCTAACATCACAACCCACATTTCACTCTTGTTCTTGGTTTGATCATAAGATTACTAGAATTCTTCAATTGGTATCAAGAGCCATGGAGTGGTGTGTTTAGTTTTTGTGTTTGATTTTGTGTTCAAAAACCTTTACAAAGAACAAATTTTTGATTCAAATTTTTTGGCTTAAAAACCTTAAAGTTTTCATTTTTATTGTTCGTATAGGGTTAGTAACACTAGTTGTACAAGAATTTTTTGCTAAAAACTATTAAAATCGTGTTTTTTTTAGTTTTGAAAATTTGTGTTTCGTAGTAGTTGGAACCGAACAAGATACTTTGTGTTGGAACCGAACGAGAAGAACCGAAGTAGATAACGAACTGGCACTAATCCGAAAGGATATTTACTTTGGGAGCCGAACTAGCTATTCTTATTTAGGAACCGAACGAGATATTTTTCTTTGGGAACCGATCTAGCTATTTCTATTAGTGAACCGAACGAGCTTTACTCACGTTGGGACCGAACGAGTTAATCTTTGTCAGCCTAACTAGTTTGAACCGAACAAGAGGAACCGAACTAGTGACAACAAGTAGGACCAAACGAGTAGGACCGAGGTCGGGTAGGAACGAAAACGAACAGGAACGAAAGAGGTAGGAGTACGAACGAGTAGGATCGAACGAAAGGGACCGACGAGTAGGACCGATGAGTTAGACGAAGGAGTAGGACGAAACTAGCTATTTTTTCAACCGTACTAGTGTAACACAAATTAAGTTTAAACCGTAAACAACTCGATTTTTTTAAAATTATTCGGTTATTTTTTGACTTGTAAAATCCGTGGAAACAAACACTTGTTTTCCCGAGTTTGTCATGAATTGTAAAATTCCGTGTAGTTTCATTTATGAATCAACATCAAGTTAAACCAAACACAATTTCTTTTCTACACTGATCGCATACAATTTGTAATCTTCTTGATACCACACATGTCGACTCTTGCTATAAATCACTTTCTTTTTGGAGGAAAGTACAACAAACACCACCGATGCTTGAAAACACTTAATCGATTCATGGAAAAAGCAGAATGGAACTGTAATTGATGAAATAGACACATGGAAGAATGATTCTTGTTATGTGAATAAGGACCACTTGTCTGGCCTTCAATCAATGAGCTGTGAGTAGCAAGGCTTAAGGAATATGTTGAATGACTCCCGCTGACGCCATTCAGAGATTGTGACATCAAAGCAATATAACGTCTTCTTTCCTCCTTTCTTTTTTTTTCTTTTTCTTCGTTCTTCACAAGGCCTACCAACTGAAAACTATGCTCCTGGTGAGTCTACATCGTGTGGCAAAAGAATCTTTGGGAGAAGATTAAACTGTAATGCAAGGAAACGTTCAATTAACAAAACAAGAAACATGAGTGAAAGATGTATGATAATTTGATAAGTCATTACAAAAGTGGAGAGACGTACATGAGTACTACTTGAGGTTCACTTTGTTACTCATGTTATGAAACATCTACAGATGCATTGGTGCAGTTTCAAGTTAACACCATGTTATTTAAAAACACTCTTCCTGATGAATGGAGGCAATTTGTTAATGATGTTAAATTGGTCAAAGACTTGCACAATACCAAGGTTGATCAGCTTCATGCTTACTGCAACAATCATGAAAACATGCAAATGGAGTTGTTTGATGCTTGACACGCAACTGATATCTCTTGCATTAGTTTGGCATCTCACCAATTAACTAAGCCAGCTTTATCAATCTCATCTACACACTCACCCAAAGTCTCTATCTCAACTTCACGTTTCACCATATCAATCTTCATAGTTTGTTACACCTTATCAAACTCAACAATTCACAACCAATCAATCAACACCTCTTTCAATTACTTATCACTCAAATGGAGTACCAATCTACCGGTCACTTATTCGTTATTCTCCACAACCATCTATCCCACATTGGGTATATGATCCCACAGCCTATCAAACAAAACAACCTGAATTTTCCCAACAGACTCCAGTCTAGTTGTTCCAGTGTTCAGAAAAGGGGATGATTCCAATTGATGCAATTAATCACATGATGTCATTCTTATTTGCGATTGTCCACATCCCCGGCTATCCTACCACCAAAAAATCAGCTAAGGACTTCGTCAAAACCCTCGTCAACAAGCTACATCTATGTGGAAAAAGTAATTGTGCGTACCTGTTCTAGGGGAGGACAAACTATTTATGTGATGGATACAACAAGAAAATAACACTGGTGCAAGTGGAAGCAACACGAGGAAACAACGGACTGTTATTTGTTACATTGCAAAGGGGAGGGTCCATATTGCCAGCAGTGTACTAAGCAAAGAGGAAAAGGGATGAAACATGGTTCAAAGATAATAGTGTTGCAGGTTCAAGTCAACAAGTGTTGGTCTAAGCTTTAACAGAGGAAGAAATAGCATTTTTGGAAGATCCAGGATTTCTTGAACATTCAAACCTCCTAGAAAAAAAAAAAACAGTCATCACCCACAATTGCTGTTATCAAGCCGATGATTTGGATGCCTTGACTCTGATTGTGAGAATCAACTCATAGCCATGATTGCCTCTTATGGCGGAACTGTCCAGGAATGGTTCAGATGCACTAATGAGGTACTTTAATCAAGATAATCTGGACCTATGATTTTTTAATACTAAGTGAGAAGATTATGACGTCTATGAAAAAACCGTCTAATGATGTGAGTTAGTCAAAACAGAACATAAAACTAGTCGACTATGCAATAATCATTCCTTTATTCTCAGTAGAGGTGAAGCACTTCTCAGTACCTGAGTGAAGCACAACAGGAAACTGTCCAGAATCCTAACTCTTCTGCTCAACAAGATATCCTGATATTATCTATGTTTGAACAATTATCTACCAAAGTGACGCACTGCACCAATGTTAATCAAGCTTTGACTACCGAGCTTGACAGATATAAAGAAGAGGTTAAAGATTTGAAAGAAAAGCAAAATGTTGAAAACAGTTTTTCAGGATCAAATGAACAGTTTGCCGAGATTGTACGTCTTAAGCAAAATCTTTTCGAACAAGTGCAAGAAAAGGATTCTTTAATGAAAACAGTTTCTGATCTCAAAAATGATTTAAAAATGGAAGAAAACAGAAATATTGATAGAGAAATTGCTTTAGAAAAGAAAATTAAGCAACTTGATAACATCATTTTCAAAAGAGGTCAATCTGCGCAAACTGTTCATATGATGACTAAATCCAAAATTTGTTATGATCATTCCACGAAACAAGCTATCGGTTTTGAAAAACCTTTCTATCTGAAGAAAGCTCGGGAGTCAAAGCCAAAGCTGTATGACGGGAATACCATTCTTAAAATGGATACTATTGTGATTCCTGATTCTGATGAAACATTAATGCTTTGTGAAGAGAGTCGTTCAAAAATGCTTTTGAAAGAACAAGATCCATTGTTTGAGAAACATAGAGTGAACACGAAACCCATCAATTATGCCATTCTTAATAACGATTACTACAAACGATTTGTTCGACAATCTGATTTATATAGTGAACATGCCTATTGGAAAGCGACTTCGGTCCCAGCTTTAGACCCATCTCATTCTTCCACAACCGTCATAGTTGAGGTTCCAAAAGAACTTCCTAAAGTAAGTATGGTGAATACTAGCTTGAAAGAGCTTAAACGCTATCTTACTGGCTTTGATCAGGTTGTCAAAGAAAGAACCACTGCCACAGCTATCACTGAGGGCACGTGGGGGTTTGAACATACAAAGGCTTGTTTTCGAGATGAAATCATTCCGTTTATAAAAGAATTAAAAGATATCTTCAATAACTTCAACCAATACTTGGTTGAAGAACTTGCCGATGTCCAAAAAGTCTTTTATCAAATGGAACAGGCTGTCGAACAACATCGCTTGGAGTCCAAAACTTTCGAAGTTAAAATGAATCAAGTTTTGAGTGAAAATGAACGACTCTTGGCACAAGCCATTGATAATGATATTGTAAAAACTGTTGTGAATTTATCTCTGAATGAAGGTTGTGAAACTGTGAATGAATGTCAAAGGTGTCTCGAACTCAAGACTGAGCTTCTCAATAAAAAGGATTTTGTTGATAAAGAAACTTACGAAAAACTTTGTAAGAGTTTTACGACTCTTGAAAAACATTGCATCACTTTGGAAGCTGATTCTCAACTTAATCAGGAAATTTTTCAACTAGAAAACAGTGTTTTAAATCAAAATGCTCCAAGTTTTACTCAGTTGTTTGAATTAAGTGAATTGAGAGCTCAGTCTCAAGCAAAAGACACAGTCATTGTCAAGTTGAAAGAGCAAATTAAGTCCTTAAATGGAAATGTGGATGATCATACAGTCAAAATGGACATGGATGAAATTGAGACTCTTAACATTGAATTGGAACATAGAGTGACAAAACTTGTTGCTGAGAATGAGCATTTGAAACAGACTTATAAGCAACTTTATGACTCGATTAAACCAAAACGTGTTCAATCAAAAGAACAATGTGATGCGTTAATTAAACAAGTCAATATAAAGTCTGGGGAAATTTCTGATTTAAATGCAAAACTTCAGGAATAAGGTTTGGTCATAGCAGCCCTAAAAAATGAGTTAAGGAAACTTAAATGAAAAGCATTAGATAAGGAGGCTACTGAGACCCACTCTGTTAATCCAAAAGTGTCTAAGGATAATATGGAAACCAATCCACCCCATATTGTTGAATAAAAGGACTGCTCAACCTCGTAAATTAAGCATACTCAGGAAAGAAGCTTTGGTCCTTTAGGGATATAGTCGAACATGTAAAAGCCGAATTATCCTCAAGATTCACTTTTAGAGTCTGCCTTTAGGTATACCAAAGTCATTCAGGATTTGCTTTCACACATAAGTAGATCTTGCCCTAGCATCAACAATTTTGGTCCTCAATTAGTTGAGGTCACACCGAGGAAAAAGGACAAGAAAGTTAGGTTTGCCGAATCACTCACATCCACAGAAAACACAAAAACAGACTCGACTTCAAACATAGTTTCTAACAAGCGTGTGTTGCATTCTACAGGAGTAAGACTTTCTACTAGTGCTAGCGGATCACAGCCTTCAGGCAATACCAGGAATGATAGGATTCAGCAAACACCAAGTAGTAATTTGAAGAATAAAGTAGAAGCTCACCCTAGGAATGTTAAATCTAGTTTGAATAAAAGGAATGGTACTGTTAAAGTTAATGGATATGCGTCTGTGCAGAATTCCAAGAAACAAGATAATTCTGATTATGTCTGTATTAACAGTGATGATTGCATGTCTTCTGATAATTTGTGTGTTTCTAACTCTATGAATGATGTGAAATTTCATGCTAAACCTAAGAAGAGTAAATCTAAGAAAGATATTTGGAAACCAACAGGAAAAGTGTTCACTCAGATAGGATATATTTGGAGACCTACCGGCGACTTTCATATTGTGAAATGCGGTGCCCTTTAACTAGGATTACCACTACTAATGAAGTGCCTTCTAGGAAACCAATAGTTCTAGAATCTGAAATCACCCAAACCTGTGGTTAAATTGGTATACTCAAGGAAACCTAGGAAGAATACGAAACTTGAGACCGTTAGCAAAACTAAGGTAATTAAACCAATTTCTGCTACAAACAGGAACCCAGTAAATCCTGGGGATCCACAAAAACCAATATTCCATCTACTTCTCTTAATGAATGCGGGTTGTCCAAATCGTCCTCTGGTATTTGGACTCCGGTTGCTCGAAGCACACGACCGGAGATCGCTCTCAGCTCACCAATTTCATCAGTAAATTCTTGGGTACAGTCAAATTAGGAAATGATCAAGTTGCAAAGATAATGGGTTATTGAGACCCTATCGTGATGGGGAATGTTTACAATTTTCAAGGGTTTATTACGTTGAAGGACTTGAGCATAATCTATTTTCTATGGGACAATTCTGTGATTCCAATCTCGAAGTGGCTTTTCGTCAACACGCATGCTTCATTCGCAATCTAGAAGGTGTTGATTTATTGACGGGATCTCGAGGGGATAATCTTTATACACTCTCACTTGGGAATATGATGGCATCCTCTCCCATTTGTCTATTGTCAAAAGCATCTAAAACCAAGTCCTGGTTATAGCATCGTCGTCTATCTCACTTAAACTTTGGTGCTATCAATCATCTTGCAAGACATGGACTTGTCCGAGGTCTCCCTAAGCTCAAGTTTGAAAAGGATCACTTATGTTCTGCATGTGCATTAGGCAAAAGTTCAAAGAAACCCCACAAACCCAAATCTGAGGACACCAATCAAGAAAAACTCTATCTGTTGTGGATCTGTGTGGGCCAATGCGTGTCGCGAGTATCAATGGAAAGAAGTACATCCTCGTTATTGTCAACGACTACTCTCGATTTACATGGGTAAAATGTTTGCGATCAAAAGATGAGGCTCCAGCTTTTATTATCAACTTTTTGAAGATGATCCAAGTACGCTAAGAAATCCGTTTCGTCGCATCAGAACAGATAATGGAACTGAGTTTGTTAATCAGACATTGCGTGAATATTATGAGAAGGTTGACATCTCTCATGAAACATCTGTTGAACGCTCTCCACAGCAAAACGGTGTTATTGAAAGACGAAATCGTACGCTAATTGAAGCAGCCCACACTATGTTAATTTATGCAAAAGCTCCTTTATTTCTATGGGCCGAAGCGGTTGCCACAGCCTGTTATACCCAAAATCGTTCCATGATACGTCATCGTCACGGTAAAACACCATACGAGCTTTTACACGACAAACCTCCCGATCTATCGTATCTACATGTGTTTGGTGCACTCTGCTACCCAACGAATGATAGCGAGAATTTGGGCAAGTTACAACCGAAGGCTGACATTGGTATTTTCATTGGATATGCACCCACGAAGAAAGCATTCCGGATTTACAACAGACGTACCAGACGAATAATTGAAACCATTCATGTTGATTTTGATGAGCTGACCGT
Source organism: Tanacetum coccineum (assembly GCA_026074375.1). Classification (NCBI taxonomy): domain Eukaryota; kingdom Viridiplantae; phylum Streptophyta; class Magnoliopsida; order Asterales; family Asteraceae; genus Tanacetum; species Tanacetum coccineum. Next base: position 23,527 of record BQNB010002206.1, read on the forward strand.
GATATCTTCTGAACACAGCAGTTTAGGACCCACACTTCATGAAATGACTCCTGTTACAATCAGTTCAGGACTCGTACCAAACCCTCCTTCTTCAACACCATTTGTACCACCTTCGAGATCTGACTAGGATTTGTTGTTTCAACCAATGTTTGATGAGTCACTTAATCCCTCGACTAATGTTGATTTACAAGCACCAGAAGTCATTGCTCCTATTCCTGAAGCAATTGCACCTGAACATGCTGTATCAACTGGCTCACCTTCCTCAACTACAGTTGATCAAGATGCACCATCTCCAAGTAACTCTCATACAACACAAGATTTTTTTTTTTTTTTTTTTTTTTTTCTTCAATCTTTTTTTTTTCCTTTTTTATTTTCTTTTATTCTTGTTCTTTTTTTCATTGTTTTTTTTTTTTATTTTTCTCTTTTTGGTTTTTTTTTTTTTTTTTGTTTCTTTTTTTCTGTCTTTTTTTTCCTTTTTTTTGTATTTTTTTCTCTCTAACTTTTTCTTTTTTATTTCTCTTGTTTTTTTTTTTTCTCTGTTTTTTTTTTTCTTTTTTTTTTGTTTTTTTTTTCTTAATCTTTTTTTTTTTTTTTTCCTTTTTTTTACTTCAATTTTTTTTTTCTTTTTTTTTTTTCATTTTTTTTTTCTTTTGTTTTCAATATTCTTTTTTTTTTTTGTTTTTTCTTCTTTTTTTCCGTTTTTTTTTTTTTTTTTATTTTTACTTTTGTTTTTGTTTTTTGTTTTTTTTTCTTTTCCCTTCTTTTTCTTTTTATTTCTTTTCCATTTTCGTTTTTTTTTTTTCTTTTTTCTTTCCATTTTTTTTTTTTTTTTTTTTTTTTTTTTTTTTTTTTCTTTTTTTTTCATTTTTCCTTTTTTTTTCTTTTTTTTTTTTTCTTCCCTTTTTTTTTTTTTTTTTTTTTTTTCTTTTTTTTTTCTATTTCCTTTTCTATGTTCTTTTTTTTTTTTTTTTTCTTTTTTTTTTTCCAAATTCATTTTTTTTATTTTTCCTCAATTTTTTTTTTTGTGTTTTTTTATTTTTCTTTTAATTTTTGTGTTTTGTTTTTTTTTTTTTTTTTTTTGGTCTTTTCAATTTTTTCTGTTTTTTCAATTTTTCTAAGTTTTTTTGTTCCTTTTTTTTTTTTTTTTTTTCGTTTTTCTTTTCTAATTTTTTTTTTTTTTGTTTTGTTTTCTTGTTTTGGTTTTCTTTTATGTATTTTCCGGTTCGCTCTTTTTTCCTTTGTTCTGTTTCTATTTTGTTTCTTGTTTTTTTTTTTCTTCTTTCTTTTTTCTTTCTCTTTCTTGTTCTTTTTTTTCTTTTTCTTTTTTTTTTTTTTTTTTTCTTTTTTTTCTTGTTCTTTTTTTTTTTTTCCTGTTTTTTTTTACTTTTTTTTTTTTTCGTTTCTTTTTTTTTTCATTTAGTTCTAATTTTCTTCTCTTTTTCTTTTTTTTCTTCTTTTGTTTTTTTTTTTTTTTTTCTTTTTTTTTTTTGTCTCTTTTTTTCTTTTTCTTTTTTTTTTTTTTTCTCTCTTTTTCTTTTTTTCTTTTTTCTCCTTTCTGAGTTTTCTTTTTTTTGTTTTTTTTTCAATTCTTTTTTTTTTTTCTCTTTTTTTGTTTTTTTTTCCGTTGTATCTATTTTGTCTTTTTTTATTTTTTTTTATTGGGTTTTTTTTTTTTCTTGTTTTCTTTTGTTTTTTTTTGTTATTCTACTTTTTTTCATCATTTTTTTTAATTTTCTCTTTTTTTCTTTCTTTTTTTTCTTTTTTTTTTTTCATTTTTCTTCCCTCCATCTTCTTCTCTTTTTCTTTTCTTTTCTTTTTTTCATTTCTCCTTGGTTTTTTTTTTTTTTTTTAAATTTTTCTTTTTTACTGTTATCTCTTTCTTTGTTTTTTTTTTTTTTTTCTTTCTTTTTGTCTTTTTTTTCTTTTTTTATTTGTTTTCTGTTTCAGTTGTTCCGTGTTTTTTTCACTTTTTTTTTTTTGGTTTTTCTCTTTTCTTTTTCTTCTTTTTTTTCTTTTTTCTTTTCTTGTTTTCTTATTCTTTTTTCTTTTTTTTTTATTCTTTTTTCAATTTTCTTATTTTTTTTTTTTTTTTTTTTTTTTTCTTGTTCTTTTCTTTTTTTGGTTTTTTTTCTTTTTTTCTTTTTTTCTTTTTTTTTTTTATGTTTTTTTTTTTTTTTACTCTTTTTTTTTCTTTTCTCCTTCTGTTTTTTTTTATTTTTATTCTTTGTCTGTTCTTTTGGTTTTGTCACTGTATTTTTTTCTTTGTTTTCATTTTTTTTTTTAGTTATTTTTTTCTTCTTCCTTTTTCAAATTTTTTTTCGTTTTCTTTTTTTTGTTTTCTTTTTCTTTCGCGTTCACTCTTTTTTTTTCCTTTTTTTGTTTTTTTTTTTTTTTTTGTTTTGTTTCTGTTTTTTTTTTTCAATTTTTTCCATTCTCTCTTTCCTTT
>BQNB010002206.1:28472-33472 GCA_026074375.1 Tanacetum coccineum
TTTTCTTTTTTTTTTTCATCTTTCTATTTTTTTTTTTTTTCAATTTTTAGGTTTTTTTTTTTTTTTTTCTTTTTTTTTTCTTTTTTTCATTTTCTAGTTTTTCTTTTCTTTGTTTTTTCTCTTTTTTTCTTTTTTTTTTCTTCTTTTTTCTTTTTCGTTTTTCTTTTTTTTTTTTCTTTTTTTTTTTCTTTTTTTTTTTTTGTCTTTTATTCTTTTCATTGTTTCTTTTTTTTTTTTTTTTTTTTTTTTTTTTTTTTTTTGTTTGTTTTTTTTTCTTTTTTTTTCTCTTTTCTTTTTTTTTTTTTTTTTTTTTTTTTTATTTTATTTCCATTCTTTTTTCTACTTTTTTTCATTTTTTTTTTTTTTTTCCTTCTTTTTTCTCTTTTTTTTTGTTTTTTCTTTTTTTTTTTTGGTGTCTTTTTCCTTTTTGTTTCAACTTTTTTGTTATTTCTTTTTTTTTTTTTTTTTTTTTTTTTTTTCCTTTAGTTTTCATTTTTCTCATTGTTTTTCTTTGTTTTTTTCTTTTTTTTTTTCTTTTTTTTCTGTTTCATTTTTTTTCTTTTTTTTTTTTTTTTCTTTTTGTATTTTTGTTTTCCTTCGGTTTCTTTTTTTTTTGGATTTTTTTTTCTGTTTTTCGTTTTTTTTTCTTTTTTTCTTCTTTCTTTTTTTTTTGTTTTTTTTTTTTTTTTCATTTTTTTTTTTATTATTTTTCTTTTTTTCCCTCTTTTTGTTTTTTTTTTTTTGTTTCTTTTGTGTTTCTTTCTGCGTTTCTTTTCTTTTTTTTTTTTCTCTTGTGTTTTTTTTTCTTTCCTTTTCTTTTCTTTTTTTTTCTTTTATTTTCATTTTCTTTTTTATTTTCTTTTTCTTCATTTTTTTTTTTTTTTTTTTTTTTTTTTTTTTTATTTTTTTTTTTTTTTGTCATATTTTTTTCTATTTTTTTTTTACTTTTTTTCTTTCTTTTTTTCTTTTTTTTTTTTTTCTTTTCTTTCTCTTCTTTTCTTTCTTTATTTTTTCTGTTTTTCCTTTTTTTTTTTCATTTTTTTTTTTTTTCTTTTTTTTTCTTTCTCTTTCTTTTCTTTTTCTTCGTTTTTTTTTTTTTTTTTTTTTGTTTTTTTTTTTTTTTTTTTGTTTTTTTCTTTCTTTCTCTTTTTCTTTTCGTCTTTTCTTTTTCTCTTTTTTCACACTTTTTTGGTTTTTTTAAGTTCTTCTTTTTTTTCCTTTTTCTTTTATTCATTTTTCTTTTTTTTTTGTTTTTCCTTTTTCTTTTGTTTTCTCCTTTCTTTTTTTTTTTTTGGTTCCTTTGTCTCTTTTTGATCTTCTCCTCTTTTTCTTCTTGTTTTTTTTTTTTCGTTTTTCCTTTTGTTATCTTTTTTTTTCATTTCTTTTTTTTCGTTTCTTCTTTTTTTCTTTTTCTTTGTTTTCTTTTTTCTCTTTTTTATTTTTCTTTTTTCCTTTCTTTTTTTTTTTTTCTTTTTTTTCATCTTTTTTTTCTTTTTTTTTTATTGTTTTTTTTTTTCCTTTCCAGTGTTTTTTTTTTACTCTTTTTTTTCCTATTCTTTTTTTTTTTTTTTTTTTTTCCTTTTTTTTTTTATTTTTTTTTTTTTTTGTTCATCTTTTTTTTTTTTTTCTTTTTAGTTTTTTTTCCTTTTTTTTTTATGTTTTTTTTTTTTTTTTATCTTTCTTTTTTTTTTATTTAGTTTTTTTTTTGCTTTTTTTGTAATTTTTTTTGGTTCCTCTTTCATTTTTTTTCTTTTTTTTTTCTTCTCTTTTTTTTTTTATTTTTTTCTTTTTTCATCTTTTCTCTTTATTTCTTTTTTCTTTTATTTTTTCCTCTTATTTCTCTTCCATTTTTTTTTCTTTCCTTTTTTTTTTTTCTTTTTCTTTGTTCTTTTTATCTTTTTCTTTCTTTTTTTTTTTTTTTTTTTGGTTTTTTTTTTTTTTTTTCTTTTTTTCCTTTTTCTTTCACATTTTTTTTTTTTTATTTTCTTTTTTTTTTTTTTTTTATTCTTTCAATTTTCTTCTACTATTTTTTCTTTTCTTTATTTTCCATTTTTTTTTTTTTTTCTTTTGCTAATTTCCAAACTTTTTTCCCTTTTTTTTTCTTTTTTTCTTTTCTTTTTTTTTTTTTTTTCATTTTTTTTTTTTTTTTCTATGGTTTCGGGTTTTTTTCCTTTTCCAATTTCTTTTGTTTTTTTCTTTTTCTTTCTTCTTTTTTTTTTATTTTGTTTTTTTTTTTTTTTTTTTTCTTTTTTTCTTCTTTTCTTTTTTCTGTTTTTTTTTTTCTTTCTTTATTTTTTTGTTTTTTTTTCGTTCTTTTTCTTTATTTTTCATTTTTATCTTTTCTTGGTTTTTTTCGTTTTTTCTTTTTTTTTTTGTTTCATTTCTCCTTTTTTTTTTTTTCCTTTGTTCTTTTTTTTTTTTTCATGGTTTCATTTCTTTTTTCTTTTTTTCTGTTTTTTTGTTTCAGTTTTTTTTTTTTCTTTTCTTTTTTCTTGTATTTAATTTTTTTATTTTTTTTTTCTTTCTTTTTTTTTTGTTTCTTTTTTTTTCTTCTTTTTTGTTTTTTGTTAGGTTTCTTTTTTTATTCTTTTTTATTTTTTTTTTTTATTTTTTTTCTTTTCACATTTTTTTTCTCTCAATTACTTTTTTCGTTATTTTCTTTTTCTTTTTTTTTTTTCTTTTTTCTTTTCTTGTTTTTTTTTTTCTTTCTTTTCTTTTTCCTTTTCTTCTTTTTTTTTTTTTTGTTTTTTTTTTCTATCTTTTCGTATTTTTTTTTTTCTTTTTCTCTTCTATTCTTTTTTTTTTTTTTTTTACTTCTTTCTGTTTTTTTTTTTTTTTTGGGTTTTTTCTCTTTTTTTTTCCCTTTGGGTCTTTCTTTTTATTTTTTTTTTTTCCTTTTTTCTTTTTTTTTTGTTTATTTTTTTTTTCTTTTTATTTTCTCGTTTCCTTTTTTTCTTTATTTTCTTTTTTTTTTCATTTTTTTTTTTTTTTTTCGTTTTTTTTTTTTTTTTTTTTTTTTTGGTTTTTGTTTCTTTTTTTTTTTTTTTTTTTTTTTCTTTATTTTTTTTTTTTTTTTTTTTCTTTTTCTTTTTTTTTTCTTTTTTCATTTTTTTTTTTCTTTCTTTTTTTTTTTTTTTTGTTCTTTGTTTTTCCTGGTTTTTTTTCTTTCATGTTTTTCTTTTTGTTTTTTTTTTTTTTTCTTTTTTTTTTTTTTTTTTCATTTTCTCTTTTTTTTTTTTCCTTTTTCTCTTTTTAGTCTTTTTTTTTTTTTCTCTTTGTCTGTGTTTTTTTTTTCCCTTTCCTCTTTTTTTTTCTTCGTTTTTTTTTTTTTTTTCTTTTTTTTTTTTCTTTTATCCTTTTTTTTATTTTTTTTTTTTTTTTTGTTTTTTTTTTTCTCTTTTCTTTTTTTTCTCATGTCTTTTTTTTTTTTTTTTTATTGTTCTTTTTTTTTTTTTTTTTTTTTTGTTTTTTCTTTTTTTTCTCATTTTTTTCCTCATTTTTTCTTTTTCCCTTCTTTTTTCTTTTTTTGTTTTTTTTTCTTTTGTGTTTTCTCTTTCATTTTTTTTCATTTTTTCTTTTTTTTTTTTATGTTTTTTTTTTTTTTCTTTCTTTTTCAGGGTTGTATTTTTCTTTTTTTTTTTTTTCATTTCTTTTGTATTTTTTTTCTCTTTTTTTTCTCTTTTTTCTTCTTTTTTTTGTTTGGTTGTTTTTTGGTTTTTTATTATTTCCATTTTTTTCTTCTTCCTTTTCTTCTTTTGTTTTTTTTTCTGGTTTATTTTCTTTTCTTTTTTCTGTTTTTTTTTCTATTTTTTTACTTTTTTTTTGTGGTTTTTTTTCTTTTTTTTTCTTTTTTTCTTTTTTTTTTTTTTTTTTTTTTTTTTCTCTCTTCTCTTTTTTCTAATTTTTTTTTTTTTTTTTTTTCCTTTTTTTTATTTTCTTTTTTTTTTCCCTTAGTTTTTTCTCCTTTTTCTTTCATTTTTTTGATTTTTTGTTTTTTTCTTTCTTTATGTTTTTTTCTTTAGGTTGTTTTTTTTTCAAGTCTTTTTTCTTTCGATTTTTTTCTGTCGTTCCTTTTTTTAATTCCTCTGTTTGTTTCTTTTTTCTTTTTTCTTTTTTTTTTTTTTTTTTTTTTCTTTTTTTTTTTTTTTCATTCCTTTTTTTTTCTCTTTTCTTTCTTTTTCTTTTTTTCCCTCTTTTTTTTTTTTTCTCTTTTTGTTTTCCTTTTTTTTTTTTCTCTTTTGTTTTTTTTTTTTTTTTTTTTTAGTTTCTTTCATTTTTCTATTTTCTTCTCTTGTTTTTTCTTCCCTTTTTCCTTTTTTTTTTTTTTTTTTTTGTTTTTTTTTTTTTTTTTCTTTTTTTTTTTTTTTTGTTCCTTTTTATCTTTTTTTCTTTTTTTTCATTTTTTTTCTTTTTCATTTTTTTTTTTTTTGTTGGTTTTTTTTTTTTTTTCTTTTCTCTTCTCGTTTTTTTTTTTTTTTTTCTTTTTTTTTTCTTGTTCATTCTATTTTCGGTTTCTTTTTTCTCTTTTTATTTTCTTCCCTCATTCTTCTTTTTATTTTCTTTTTGTTATCTTTTTTTTTTCATCTTTTTTTTATTTCTTTGTTTTTTTTTTTTTTCTTTTTCTAGCGTATTTTTTGTATTTCTTTTCTTTTTTCTATTTTTTCAGTTTTTTCTCAATTATTTTTTATTTTCTTTTTGGTCATTTCTTTTTTTTTTTTTTTGTTTTTTTTTTTTTTTTTTTTTTGTTTCTTTTTTTTTTCTTTTCTTTTTGTTATCTTTTTTTTTCTTTCTTTTTTTTCATTTTTTTTTCTTTTTCTTTCGTTTTTCTTTTTTTTCAATTTTTTCTTTTTTCCCCTTTTTTTTTTTTTTTTTTTTTCTTTTTTTTGTTCTTCTTTTCTTCTTGTTTTTCTTTTTTTTTTCATTTTTTTTTTTTTTTTAGTTTTTTTTTTTCTGTAATTCTTACTCCCTTTCTTTTTTCTTTTTTTTTTTTTTTTTTTTCT
>BQNB010002206.1:38472-50972 GCA_026074375.1 Tanacetum coccineum
TTTTCCCTTTTTACTTTTTTTTTTTTTTTTTTTTCTTTTTTGTTTTCTTAGTTTTCTTCTTTTCATTTTTTCAATTTTTTTTTTTTTTTCTATTTTCTCTTTTTTTTTTTTCTTTTTTTTCTTTTTTTTTTTTCTTTTTTTTTTTTTTTTTTTTTTTTCTTTTATTTTTTGGTTTTTTCCTTTTTTCTTGTTTTTTCTTTTTTTTGGTTTTTTTTCTCGTTTTTCTTTTTTTTTCTTCATTTTTTTTTTTTTTTTTTTTTTTTGTGTTTTCATTTTTTATTTTTTTTTTTTTCTTTTTTTTTTTTTTTTTTTCCCGTTTCGTCATTTTTTTTTTTTGTTTTTTTTTTTTTTTTTTTTTCTTCTTTTTTTTTTTGTTTTTTATTTTTTTTTTTTTTTTAATCTTTTTTTTTTTTTTTCTCTTTTTTTTTTCTTTTTTCTTTTTTTTTTTCTTTTCTTTTTTTTTTTTTGGTTTTTTTTTTGTTTTTTCTTATTTTTACTTGTTTTTTGTTTTTTCTTTTTTTTTTCTTTTCTTTTTTCTTTTTTTTCTTTTTTCTTCTTTGTCTTTTTTATTTTTTTCTTTTTCTTCTTTTGTTTATTTTTGTTCTTTTTTTTTCTTTTCCCTTTTTTGGGTTGTTAGGTTGTTTTTGTTTCTTTTTTTTTTCTTTTTTACGTTCTGGTTTTTTTTTTTTTTTTCATTTTTTCTTTTTTTTTTTTGTTTTTTTTTTATTTTTCATTCTTTCTTTTTGTTTTTCTTTTTTTTTTTTTTTTTTTTTTTTTTTTTTTCTTTTTTTTATTTCTTTTTTTTTTTTTTTTTTTTTTTTCCTCTTCAATTTTTATTTTTTTTTTGTTGGGTTTTTTTTTTTAGTTTCCTCTTTTTTTTTTTGTTTTGTTTTCTTTTTTTTTTTTTTCGTTTTTTTTTTTCTTTTTGTCTTTTTTTTTTTTTTTTTTTTTTTTTTTTTTTTATTTTCCCTTTTTCTTCACTTTTTTTTGTTTCTTTTTTTTTTTTGGGTTTTTGTGGTTTTTATTGGTTTTTTTTTTTTTATTTTCTTTTTTTTGTTTTCTTGTTTTTTTTTTTTGTTTTTTTTGGGTCTCCTTCCTTTTTCTTTCTTTCTTTTTTTTTTTTTTTTTCTTCTTCTTTTTTTTTCTTTCTTTTTGTTTTTCTTTTTTTTTTTTTTCTTTTTTCATCTCTTTTTTTCTTTGTTTTCTTTTTCCTTTCACTTTTTTTTTTTTCACTTCTTTCTTCTTTTTTCATTCTTTTTCTTTCTCGTTCTCTGTTTTTTTTTCTTTTTTTTTTCTTTTTTTTTTCCCAGTTTTTTTTTTCGTTCTCTTTTTTTCATTTTTTTCTTTCATTTTCTTTTTTCCTTTGTGGTTTTTTTGTTTTTTTTTTTTTTTTTTTTCCTTTTTTTGTTTTTTTTTTTTTTTCAATTTTTTTCTTTTCGTTTTTTGTTTTTTCTTTTTTTTTTTTTTTTTTTTTTTCTTTTTTTTTCCTGTATTTTTTTTTTTTTCTTTATTTTTTTTTCTTTTTTGTTTTTCCTTTTTTTCTTTTTTTTTTTTTTTTTTCTTCAGTTTTTTTTTTTTTTTTTTTCTTTTTCCTTTTTGTTTTTTTTTTTTTATCATTTTTTCTTTTCCCTTTTCTTTTTTTTTTTTTCTTTTGTTCCTCCTCTTCTTCTTTTTTTTTTTTTGTTTTTTATCATTCTTTTTTTTTCTCTTTTTTTTTTTTCTTTATTTTTTTTTTATCTCTTTTTTTTTTTTTTTCATCAATTTCTTCCATGTGGTATTTTTTTTTTTTTTTTTTTTTCTTTTTCAGGTTTTTTTTCTCTTTTTTCTTTTTTCTTTTTTTTTTCTTTTTTTTTTTTTTTTTTTTTCGTATTTTATTCTTACTTTTCTTTTTGTTTTTTTTTCTTTTTTTTTTTTTCGGGGGTTTTTTTTTGATTTATTATTCTTTTTTTTTTTTTGTTTCTTTTGGTTCCTTGGTTTTTTTTTCTTTATTTTTTTTTTTTTTCAATTTTTTTTTTTTTTTTTTCATTTCTTTTTTTTTCTCTCTTCTACTTTTTTTTTTTTTTTTTTTTCACTCCCATTCTTTAATTTGTTCTTTTTTTTTCTTCTTCATTTCTTCTTGTTTTTTTTTTTTCTTTTTTTCATTTTTTTTTTTTTTCATTATTTTTCATTTTTCCTCTCAATTTTTCTTTTGGATCTTTTTCCCAACCTAAAATAATTTTTTTTTTTTTTTTTTTTTTTCTTTTTTTTCATTTTTTGTCTTCTTCTTTTTCTTTTCTTTCCGTTATTCTACAAAGGGGTTCATTCTTTTCTTTTTTTTTTTTTCCCTTTTTCTTTTTTATTAGTTTTCTTTTTCTCTTTTTTTTTTTTTTGTTTTTTTTTCATTCTTTTTCTCTTGGTACGTTCTCCTTTTTTTTTTCGTTTTTTTTTTTATTCTGTTTCTTATTTTCTTACTTCTGTTTTTCTCCTTCTTTTTCTCTTCTCTTTTTTTTTTTTTTTTTTTTTTTTTCATTTTCTTTCTTTTTTTTGTATTTTTTTTTTTCTGTTCTTTTTTTTTTTTTTTTTTTCCTTTTTTCTTTTTTTTTTTTTTTTTATTCGTTTTTTTTTCTTTGTCATTTTTTTTTTTTCTTCTTTGGTTCCTTCTTTATTTTCTCTTTTTTCTCCTTTTTTTTTTTTCGTTATTTTCTTTTTTGTTTTTTCTTTCTTTTTTTTTTTTATTTTTTGTTTTTTTTTTTCTTTACATTCTTTGTCCTTTTTTTCTCTTTTTTTTTCTTTTTCTTTTCTCCCTTTTTCTTCAATTTTTCCTTTTTTTTTTTTCATTCTTTTATTTCTTTTGTATTTTTTTTTTCTTTTTTCTTTTCAATTTTTTTCCTTTTCTTTCACGGTCTTCTTTTTTTCTTTCTTTTTCCGTTTTGGTTTTTTTTTCCATTTTTTTTTCTTTTTTTTTTTTTTTTTTATTTTATTTCTTTATTTTTTTGTCTTTCTTGTTTTTTTTTTCTCTTTTTCTTCTTAACTCTTATCTATTTCTTTTTTTTTTTTTTTTTTTTTTTTCTTTTTTTTTTTCTTCAATTTTTTTTTTTTTTTTCTTTTTTTTTTATTTATTTTTTTTTTATTTTTCTTCTAATTCTTTCTCCTTTCTCTTTATAATTAATTCTTTTTCTCCCCCCGTTTTTTCTCTTTCCTTTTCACTTTTTTTCTTTGTTTCAATCTTTTATTTTTACTTTTTTTTGTTTTTTTGTTTGTTTTTTTTTCTTCTTTTTTTTTTGGTTGTTTTTTTTTTTTCTTTTTTTTATTCTTCTTTTCGTTTTTTTGTTTTTTTTTTTTTTTTTATTTTTTTTTTTTTTCTTTTATTTTTTTTCATTTTCATCATTCATCTGGTTTTTTTTTTTTTTTTTCTTTTCTTCTTTTTTTTTTTTTCTATTTCAATTTTTCCATTTTTTTTTTTTTCTTTTTTCATTTGGGTTTTTCTATTTTTCTTTCATTCTTTCATTTTTGTTTTCTTTTTTTTTTTTTTTTTCTGTTTTTTTTTTTTTCTTTTTCCTCTTTTTTTTTTTTTTTTTTTTTTTGTTTTTTTTTTTTTTTCTTTTTTCTTGTTTTTTCGTTCTTTTTTTTTTTTTTTTTCTTTTTCTTTTTTTTTCTTTTTTCCTTTTTTTTTTTATTTGTTTTTTTGTTCTTTTCTTCATCTTTTTTTTTTCTTTTCTTTTTTTTTTTTTTTTTCGTTCTTTTTTTTTTGTCTTTTTTTTTTTATTTTTCTCTTCTGTTTTCTTCTTTCTTTAACACCTTTTTTTTTTTTTTTTTGTTTTCTTTTTTCTCTCAGTTTTTCTTCTTTTTTATTTTTTTTTTTTATTATTTTTTTCCACCCTGTTTTCCTTTTTTCTCAGTTTTCCTTCTTCTTTTTTTTTTTTTTTGTTTTTTGTTTTTTTCCTGGTTTTTTTCTTTTTTTTTTCTTTCTAATCTCCTTGTTTTTTCTTTTTTTTTCTTTTTTTTTCTTTTTTCTTTGTTCCCTTTTTTTTTCTTTGTTTTTCTTTTTTCACTCATTTTCTTTCCTTTTTTTGTTTTTCTTTCTTTCTTTGTGTTTTCGTTTTTTTTTTCTTTCATTTTCTTTTTTCTTTCGTTCCTTTTTTTTATCTTTTTATTTTTTCTTTTTTCATTATTTTTTCTCTTTTTTTTCATTTTTTCACTTGTTTTTTTTCATTTTTTTTTTTTATTTGTGCACTTTTTTGTTCTTTTTTTTTTTTTTTTTTTCTTTTTTTTTTTTTTTTTTTTTTTTTTTTTTTTCCTTCCTTTTTTTTTTTTATTTTGTTTTTTTTTTTTCTATTTTTTTTCTTTTTTTTAAGTTTTTTCTTTTCTCTTTTTTTCTCACTTTTTTTATTTTGTTTTGTTTTCTTCTTTTTTTTCATTCCTTATTTCCTTTTTTTTTTTTTCCTTTTTTTTATTTTTTTTTTTTTTTTTTTTTATTTTTTGTTTTTTCTTTTTTTCTTTTTTTCATGTTCTTTCTTTTCTTTTTTTTTTTTTTTTTTTGGTTTTTCTCTTTTTTTCTTTTTTTTTTTTTGTTTCTTTTTTTTTTTTTGTTTTTTTTTTTTTTGTTTTTTTTTTTTTTCATTCTTTGTGTTTTTTTTCTTTTCTTTTTTTTTTCTGTTTTTTCCTTTTTTTTCGTTTTTGTTCTTTTTTTTCCTTTTTTGTTTTTTTCTTTTTTTTTTTTTCTTTTTAGTTTGTTTTTCGTATTCTTTTTTTTTTTCTTTTCCTTTTTTTTTCCTTTTTTTCTCCCATTTTTTCTTTTTTCTTTTCTTTTTTTCATCTTTTTTTTTTCTGTTTTGTTTTGTCTTTTTCTTTTTTTTTTTCTTTTTTTCAAGTTTTTTTTTTTTTTTTTTTTTTTATTTCTTTCATTTTCGTTATTTTTTATTTTTTTTTTTTTTTTTTTCTTTTTTTTTTTCTCTTCATTTTTTTTTCATTATTTTTCTTTTCTCCCTTTTTTTTTTTTTCTTTTGTTCTTCTTTTTCTTTTTTTCTGTTTTTTTCTTTTTTTTTTTCTTCGTCTTTTTTTTGTGTCCTTTTTTTTCTCTCCTTTTTTCTTCTTTTCTTATTTTCTTTTTTTTAATTTTTCCTTTTTTTTTTTTTTTTTTTCCTTTCATTTTCTTCTTTTTTTTACTCACTTGTTTTCCCAAGTCTATTTCAGTTTTTTTCTTTTTTTTGTTTTTTTGTCTTTTTTTTTCTTCTTTTTTTGTTTTTATTTTTTTCCTTCTTTTCCATTTTTTTTCAGTCTCTTTTTTTTTTTTTCTTTTTGGTATTTTTTTTCTATTGTTTTTTTTTTTGTCCCTTTTTTTTTTTTTCTTTTTTTTTTTTATTTTTCTTTTTTTTTTCTTTGTTCTTTTCATTTTTTTTTTTTTTCTTCTCTTTACTTTTTTTTTTTTTTTTTTTCTATTTTTCTTTTTCTTTCTTTTTTTGTTTTTTTTTTCTTTCTTATTTTCTTTTTTTCTTTCTTTTTTTCTTTCTTTTTTTCTTTTGTTTTTTTTTTTTTCAATTCTGCCTTTTTTTTTTTTTTTTTTTTTTTTTTTTTTTTTTTTTTCAATTTTTTGTTTTTTTCTTTCCTGTTATTCTTTTCTTTCTCTTTTTTTGGTTCTTTTTTTCAATTTCTCTTTTTTTTTTTTTTATTTTTTTTGGGGCTTCCATTTTTTTTTTTTTTTCTCTTTTATTTTTTTTTTTTTTTTTTTTCTGTTCTTTTTTTTTTTTTTTATTCTTCCTTTTTTTTTTTTTTGTTTTTTTTTTTTTGGTTTTTTTTTTTTTTTGTTTTTTTTTTTCTCTTTTTTTCATTTTTTTATTTGTTTATTTTTTTTTTTTTCTTTGTTTTTCTTTTTTTTTTTTTTTTTTTTTTTGTCTTTTTCTTTTTTCTTCGTTTTTTTCCTTTTTTTTTTTTTTTGGTTTTCTTTTTGTCTTTTTTTCTTTTTCTTTTTTCTTTTTTCCATTTTCTTTTTTTTTTTTTTTTCTTTTTTTTTTTGTTTATTTTTCTTACTAATCTTTCTATTCTCTTTTTACTTTTCTCATTTTTTTTTTTTTTTTTTTCTTTTTTATTTTTTTTCTTTTTTTTCTTTTTTTTTCTTCTTCTTTTTTCACATTTTTTCTTTGTTTTTTTTTTTCTTTTTTTTTCCTTTTTTTTCTTCTTCTTTTTTCTCGTTCAATTTTTTTTTTTTTCCTTTTTTTTTTTTTTTTTTATTTTTTTTTTGTTTTCTTTTTTTTTATTTCTTTTTTTTTCCTTTTTCCATCTTTATTTTTATCTTTCTTTTTTTTGTTTTTTGTTTTTTTTTTTTTTTCTTTATTTTTTTTTTTTTTTTTTTTGTCCATCTTTTTTTTCTTTTTTTTTTTTTTTTTTTATTTTTTTTTCTTTTTTCTTTTTTTATTTTTCTTTTATTTTTCTTTTTACTTTTTTTTCATTTGTTTAATCTTTTTTTTTTTCTATTTCGTTTTTTCTTTTTGTCCTTCTTTTCTTTTTCTTTTCTTTTTTTTTTACGTTTTTTTTTCTTTCTTTCTCTTTTTTTTTTCTCTTCAAAATTTTTTTTTTTTTTTTGTTATTTTTTTTTTTTGGTTTTTTTTTTTTTTCTTGTTTTTGTTTTTTTCCTTTTTTTCAATTTTTTTTTTTTTCTTTTGGGTTTTTCTCTCTTTTTTCCATTTTATCTTTTCTTTTTCCTTTCTTTTTTTTTTATTTTCTTTATTTTTTCATTTCTTCCTTTTTCTTCTTTTTCCTTTTCTAATCTTTTTTTTTATTTTTTTTTGTTTTTTTTTTTTTCTTTTTTTTTTTTTTTATTTTTTTTCTTCAGCTTTTTTGGTTTCATTTCTTTTTTGTTTTTTTTATTTTTTCTATTTTTAGTTTTTTTCTTTTCTTTATTTTTTTTTTTTCCTTTTTTCTTTTCTTTTTTTTTTTTCATTTTTTTTTTTTTTTTTTTCTTTTTCTATTTTTTATTTTTTTTTTTTTTCTTTATCTTTTTTTTTGTTTTTTTTTTTCTCTTTTTATTTTATTTTTTTCTTTTTTCTTTTTTTTTTTTCTTCTTTTTCTTTTTCATCTTTTCTTTTTTTTTTCAGTAGTTTTTTTTTTTTCGTTTTTTTTTTCTTTTTTTCTTTTTTTTTTTTTTTTTTTTTTTTTTTTTTTTTTTTTTCTTTTTTTTTTTCTTTTTTTTTTGTTTTTTTTTTTTTTTTCCTTTTTTCTTCTTTTTTTTCTTTTTTTTTTGTTCTTTTTTTTTCTTTTTTTTTCTTCATCTCTTTTTTCTTTTTTGTTTTTCTTTTCTCTTTTTTTTTTTCATTTTTTATCTTTTTTCTTCAATTTTTTTTTTTCTTTTTTTTTTTTTTTTTTTTCTCATTTGTTACTTTTTTCTTTCATTTTTTATTATTTTTTTTTTCTTTTTTTTTCTTTTTTTTTTTTTTTTTTCTTTTTGTTTTTTATTTTTTTTTTTTCTTTTTTTTTCCTTTTTTACCTTCTTTTTTTTTTTTTCATTCTTTTTTTTTCATCTCTTTCAGTTTTTTTTTTTTTTTTTTTTTTGTTTCTCGTATTTATTTTTCAATTTTTTTCTTTAGTTTCAATTTGGTTTTTTTTTTTTTGTTTTTTTTCTTTTTTTTTTTTCTTTTTTTTTTCTTTTTTTTTTTATATTTTCTTTTTTTTCTTTTTTTTGTTTTTTTTCATTTTTTTTTTTTTTTTCTTTTCATTCTCTTTTTTGGTCTTATTTTTTTTTGTCACTTCCTTCTTTTTGGGGTGTTTTCTTTTTTTTTTTGGGTTTTCTTTATTCTTTTTTTCTATTTTGTCTTTTTTTATTTTCTGTTTTTTTTCTTATTTCTTTTTTTGTGTTTCTTTTTTCTTTCTTGTTCTTTCTGTTTTTTTTGTCTTTTTTTTTTTTTTCTTTCTTTTTTTTTTTTTTTTTTTTTTTTTTTTTCCTTTTTGCTTTTTTTTTTTTTTTTCTTTTTTTTTTTTTTTACTTCATTTTTTTTTTTTTTTCCACTTTTTTTTTTTTTTTTTTTTTTTCTTTTTTTCTTTTTCTTTCTTTTTTTTGTTTTTCTTTCTTTTTTTTTTTGCATTTTTATTTTTTTTATTTTTTTTTTTCTTACTTTTCAATTTTTTTTTTCTTTTTTTTTTATTATCTGTTTTTTTTTTTTTTTTTTCTTTTTTTAATCCTTTCTTTTTTTTCTGTTTTTTCGGTTTTCTTTTTTATTTTTTTTTTTTCATTTTTTTTTCCTTCTTTTTTTTTTTTTTATTTTCATTTTATTTTTTTTTTCTTGTTTTTTTCAATTTTTTTTTTTTCTTTTTTTTTTTTTTTTTTTTTTTTTTCTTTTTTTTTTTTCTTCTTCTTTTCTTTCTTCTTTTTTTTTTTTTTTTTTTTTTCCTTTCTTCTTTTTTTTGTCTTTGTTTTTTTTTTTTTTTTTTTTGTTTTTTTTTTTCTGTCTTTTTTTTTTCTATTTTTTTTCTTTTTTTTTTTCTTTTTTTTTTTTTTTTTTTTTTTTTTTTTTTTTTTTTTTTTCTTTTACAATTTTCTTTTTTTTTTTTTGTTCTCTTTTCTTCTTTTTTTTCATTTTTTTTTTTTTTCTTTTTTTTTCTTTCGTTCTTTCTTTCTCTTCTTTCGTCTTTTACTCTTTTTTTTTTTTTTTTTTTTTTTTTTTTTCTTTTTTTGTTTGTTTTTTTGTTTTTTTTTTTTTTTTTTTTCCCTTGTTTTCATTTTTTCTTTTAGGTTTTTTTTTTTTCGTCTTTTTTTTTCTTCTCTTTTCTCATTTTCTTCTTCCACGTATTTTTTTTCTTTTTCTTATTTTTTTTTTTTTTTTCTTTTGTGTTGTTTTTTTTTTAATCTATTTTTTTTTTTTTTTTTCTTTTTTTTCTTACTTTCTTCTTCTTTTTTTTCTTTTTTTCTCTTTTTTTCCTTGTTTTTTTTCCTTTTTTTGGTTTGTCCTTTTTTTTTTTTTTCTCTGGTTTTTCTTTTTTTTTTTTTTTTTTAATTTTTTTGCATTTTTTTTTCTTTTTTTTTTTTCCTTTTTTTTTTCCATTCTTTTTTTCCCTTTTTTTTTTTTTGTTTTTTTTCTTCCTTCTTTTGTATTTTTTTTTTTTTTTTTTTTTTCTTTCCTTTTTTACCATTTTCTTTTTGGAGGTGTTCTCTTTTTTTTTTGCCGATTGTGGTGACGCGCGCTCTAATGTGTGTCCCACCCTCCCCTCTCCTTTCATAGTGTGTGTATGATGTTGTTTCTTCTTTTTTTTTTGTTTTTTTTTTTTTTTTTTTTTTATTTTCTTGGTTTCTTTTTTTTGTTTCTTTTTTTCCTTCCCCTTTTTATATTCATCTTTTCCATTTGTTTTCTTTTTTTTCTTGTTTTTTTTTTTGGTTTTTTTTTTTTTTTTTTTTCGTTTTTTTTCCCCACCCTCTTTTCTTTTTTTTTTTTTTTTTTTTTTTTTTATTCGTTTTTTCTTTTTTTTTCTTTTCTTTTTTTTTCTTCTTTTTTTTGTTAGTTTTTTTTCTTTCTTTTTTTGTGTTTTTTTGTTTTTTCTTTTTTTTTTTTTTTTTCTCTCATTTTTTCTTTTTTCTTCTTTTTTTCACATTTTCTTCTTCTTCTCTCAGTTTTCCATTTCTTTTTTTTTTTTGTTTTTCTTTTTTTTTTTTTCTTTTTTTTTTTTTTTTTCAATTTTCATTTTTTTTTCAGTTCTTTCTTTTCTTTTTTGTTTTTTTTTGTTTTTGTTTTTGTTTTTTTTTTTTCTTTTTTTCTTCTTTTCCCATTCATCCCTTCTTTTGGTTTTTTTTTGTTTTTTTTTTTTTGTCTTTTTTTTTTTTTTTTTTTTTTCTTTTTTTATTTGGTTTATTATTGGTGGGTTTTTTTTCTTTTCTTTTTTTTTCATTTCTTTTTTTTCCTTTCTTTCATTTTTTCTTTCCTTTTTTTTTTTTCAACGTTTTTTTTTTTATTTTTCATTTTTTTTCCTTTTTCTCAATTTATTTTTTTTTTTTTCTTCTTACCATTCTTGGTTTGTTCATTTTTTCTTTTTTTTCTCAGTTTTTTCTGGTTTTTCTTTGGTCTCAATTTTTTCATTTTTTCTTTTTTTTATTTTTTTTTTTTTTTTTTTTTTTCTTTTTTTTTTTCATCCTTTATTTTTTTTTCTTTTTTTCTTTTTTTATTTTTTTTTCCCATTTTTTCTTTTTCTCTTTTTCTATTTTTCTTTTTTTTCTTTTTTTATTTGTTCATTTTTTTTTCCTTTCTCTTTTTTTTTTTCTTTTTTTTTTTTTTTTTTTTTTTTTCTTTCTTTTCATTTTTTGTTTTTTTCCATTTGTTTTCTTTTTCATTTTTTTTTTTTGTTTTTTTCCTCTTTTTGGTTTTTTTTCTTTTTCTTTTTTGTCTCAATTTTTTTTCCTTTTTTTTGCTTTCTTTTTTCCTTTCGTTCATTTTTTTTTTCAAATTTCTCTCTTTTTTTTTTTTCAATTTCTTGGGTTTTTTTTTTTTTCTTTTTTTTTCATTTTCATTTTTTTTCTCTTTTTTTTTTTTTTTTAGGTTCTTTTTTTTTTTTTTTTTTCTTTTTCTTTTTTTCTTCTTTTTTTTTGTTTTTTTTTTTTTCAATTTCTTGTTTTTCTTTCTTTTTTTTTTTTTCTTCTTTTTTTTTTTTTTCTTTTTTTTTTTTTTTTTTTTTTTTTTTTCAATGGGTTTTTTTTTTTTTTTTTTTTTTTTTTGTTTTTTTTTTTTTCAATTGTTGCTTTCTTGTCTTTTTTTTTTTTTTTTTTTTTTTTTTCAATTTTTTTTGTTCTTTTTTTTTCTACTATTTGGTTCTTGTTTTCTTTTGTTTTTTTTTTTTTTTTTTTTTTTCTTTTCTTTCTTTTTCTCTTTTTTCTTTTTTTCTTTTCTTTTTCTTCTTTTTTTTTTTTGTTCTTTTTTTTTTTTTTTTTCTTCCATTTTTTTTTTTTCTTTTCTTTTTTGTTTTTCTTTTTTGCTTTTTTTTTGTGTTTTTTGTTTCAGTTTTCAATCTTTCTGTTTCGTTTTTTCCTCTTCATTTTTTTTTCTCTTTTTTTTTTTTTTTATTTTTTTCTTTTATTTCTTTTTTTTTTTGCTTTCACATTTTTTGTTCTTTTTTCCATTTTTTTTGGTTTTTTTTTTTTTTTTCTTTTTTTTTTTTCAATTTTTTTTTTTTTCTTCTTTTTTTTCTTTTTTTTTTTTTTTTTTTTTTTTTTTTTTTCCTTGTCTTTTTTTATTTTCTTTTATTTTTTTTCTTTCTTCTCTTTTTTGTGTTCTTCCAGTCTTTCTTTTGTTAATTTTCCTTTTTTTCTTTTTCATGCTTTCTTTTTTTTTTTGTTATTTTCTTTTTCTTTTTTTTCAGTTTCTTTTTTTTCTTTAGACTTTTTTCAGTTTTTTTCCCTTTCTTTCTTTTTCCTTTTGTTTTTGTCTTTTTCTCTCTTTTTTTCTACTTTTCTTTTGTTTTTTTTTTTCAATTTTTTTTTTTCACAGTCTTTATTCTTTTTATTTTTTTTTTTGTTTTCCTCTTCCAAAATATACTTTTCCTTTTTTTTTTCCTTTTGTTTTGTTTTTTTCTTTTTTCTTTTTTTTTTTTTTTTTTTTTTTTATTTTTTTTTCTCTTTTGTGTGGTTTTTTTTTTCTTTTTTTTTTTTTTTTTTTCTTTTTTTTTCTTATTTTCTTTTGTTCTTTTTTCTTATCATTTTTTTTTTTCTTTTCCTTTTTTTTTCCTTTTTTTGTTACTTTCTATCATTTTTTTTCCTTTTTTTCAATTTTTGATTTTTTTCAATTTTCTCTTTTCTCTTTTTTTTTTTTTTTTTTCACTTTGGTTGTTCTTTTTTCGTTTTTTTTTTTTTTTTCTCTTTCTTTTTTTTTTTCCTTGTTTCTTTTTTTTATTTTTTTTTTTTTTTTTTTTTTTTTTTTTCTTTTTTGTTTTTTTTCTTTTTCTTTTTTCTTTTTTTTTTTTTTTTTCTGGTCTTTTTTTCTTTCTCTTTCTTTTTTTTTCTTTCCTTTTTTTTCCTGTTTTTTTTTTTTTTTTCCTTTTTTGTTTTCAACTTTTTTAGGTTCTTTTTTTGTTTTTTTTTTTTTTCCTTAGTTTTTTCGCTTTTTTTTTTCTTTTGTACTTTTTTTCTTTTTCTTTTTTTTTTTTTTGGTCTTTTTCTTTTTTTTTCTTTTTTTTTTCGTCCTTTTTCTTTTTCGTTTTTTTTTTTTTTTTCTCATGTTTTTTCTTGTTTTTTTTTTTATTTAATTTGGTTTTTTATTTTTTTCTTGTTTTTTTGTTTTATCTCATTTCTTTTTTTTTTTTTTTTCTTTTTTTTTTTTTTTTTACTTTTTTTTTTTTTTTTTTCTCAATTTCAATTTCTTTTCTTTCTTTTTTTTCTTTTTTATATTTCCATTATTTTTTTTTTCTTTTATTCTGTCTTTCTTACTTTTTTTTTTCTTCTCTTCTTTCTTTCCGTTACTTCTCATTCAAATTTTTTTTTTTTTCTTTTCATACTTTTTTTTTTTCAGGTTTTTTTTTCTCATTTCTTTTTTTTTTTTTGTTCTTCTTTCCGT
>BQNB010002206.1:58472-96859 GCA_026074375.1 Tanacetum coccineum
AGTTTTTTTTTTTTTTTCATTCTTTTTTTTTTTTTTTTTTTTTTTCTTTTTTTTTTTCTTTTGGTTTTTTTTTTTCATCTGTTTTTTTTTTTTCTCCATTTTCTTTTCATTTTTTTCATTTTTTTTTTCTATCATCTTTTTTTTTTGTCTTTTTTTTTCATCTTTGGTTTTTTCCTTTTATTTTTTTTCTTGTTTTTTTTTTTTCTTTCATTTTTTCTTTTTTTCTCCCTTTTTTTTTCCTTTTTTTCGTTCTTTTTTTTTTCTCTTTCTTTTTTTATTTTTTTTTTTTTTTTTTTTTTTTTATTTTTTTTTTTTTTTCTTTCTCTTTTTTTTTTTCTCGTTTCTTTTTTTTCTTTTTTTTTTTTTATTTTTTTCTTCTGTTTTTTTTTCTTTTATTTTTTCCTCTTTTTTTTTTCGTTTCTTTTTTTCTTTTTATCTTCTTTTTTTTTTCTTTCTTTTTAGTTTTCTTTTCTTTCTCATTATTTTTTTCTTTTTTTCATCTTTATTTTTTCATTTTTCTCTTTCTCTCTTTTTGTTCTTTTCTTTTCTTGTTTCTTTTTTTTCTTTTCTTTCTTTTCTTTTTTTCGGTTTTTTTCTTTTTTTCCTTTTTTTTTTTTGGTTTTCTTTTCAAAGCAAAGCTGTATGACGGGAATACATTCTGACAATGGATACTATGTGATTCCTGATTCTGATGAAACATTAAAGCTTCGTGAAACAGAAGTCGTCTCAAAACATGATTTGAAAAGTACAAGATCCATTGTTGGAAAACATAAAGTGAACACGAACCCATCAAATATTGCCATTTGTAATAACGATTTACTACAATATGATTTTGTTCGAAAATCTGATTTATTAGAGAACATGCTATTGGAAAGCGATTCATGGTTCCAGCTTTAGACCATATCATTCTTCACCAACCGTCATAGTTGAGGTTCCAAAAGAACTTCCTAAGTAAGTATGGTGAATAATAGCTTGAAAGGAGCTTAAACGTATCTTACTGCTCCTTTGATTCAGGTTGTTTAAAGGAAAGAACCAATGCCACAACTATCAACCTGGGCACGTGGGGTTTGAACATACAAAGGGCTTGTTTTCGAGATGAAATCATTCAGGTTATAAAGAATTAAAGAATATCTTCAATAACTTCAACCAAACTGGTTGTAGAGCTTGCTGATGTCCAAAAGTCTTTTATCAAATGGAACAGGATGTCGAAACAACCATCGCTTGGAGTCAGAACTTTCGAAGTTAAAATGAAATCAAGTTGGAGTAAAAATGACGACTTTGGCACAAGCCATTGATAATGATATTGTTAAGGGGGGGGGGTAAAAAACTGTTGTGGATTTGTATGTGAATGCAAATAGTGGTGTGAAAACTGTGAATGAATGTCAAAAGTGTCTCATAACTCAAGACTAAGCTTCTCAATAAAAAGGATTTTGTTGATAAAGAAACTTACGATAAACTTTGCAAGAGTTTTACAACTCTAGAAAAACATTGCATCACTTTAGAAGTGATTTCAACTTAATCAAGAAATTTTTCAACAAGAAAACAGTGTTTTAAATCAAAATGCTCCAAGTTTACTCAATTGTTTTGAATTAAGTGAAATTGAGAGCTCAGTTCTCAAGCAAAAGAACAGTCATTGTCAAGTTGAAAGAGCAAATAAAGTCCTTAAATGGCAATTGAGGATAGTACAGTCAAAAATGGACTGATGAAATAGAGACTTTAACATTGAATTGGCCAATAGAGTGACAAAACTTGTTCCTGAGAATGGGCATTTGAAAACAGATCTTAATAAACAACTTTATGACTCGATTCAACCAAACGTGTTCAATCAAAAGGAACAGGTGGGATGCGTGAATTCAACAAGTAATATAATGCCTGGGGACCATTTCTGATTTAAATTGCAAAACTCTCAGGAATAAGGTTGGGTCATAGCAGCCCTTAAAAAGAGTTAAGAAAACTTAAAGGGAAAAGCGTTAGTTATCAAGGATACTGTGACAACTCTGTTGTTCCAAAAGTGTTTCCCAAGGACAATTTGGAACCAATCACACCCAATTGTTGAATAAAGGGACTGCTCACTCCTTGTAGATTAAGTATTACCCAGGAGAGCTTTGGTACTTAGGGATTAGTCGAACATGTATAAAAAGCGAATTTATCCTAAAGGATTTCACTTTTTAGAGTCTGCCTTAGGTTATACCAAAGTTATTCAGGATTTGCTTCATAAATAAGATAGATCATGCCTTGCATCACAATTGAGGTCCTCCATCTTAATTGAGGTCACACGAAGGAAAAAGGACAAGAAAGTTAGTTTGCGAATCACTCACATCTACAAAAAAACACAAAACTAGGACTCGACTTCAAACATAGTTTCGAACAGCGTGTGTTGCATTTACAGGGTGTAAGGAACTTTCAACTAGTGCTTAGCGGATCACAGCCTCAGGCAATACCAGGAATGTTGTGGATTCTGCAAACACCAAGTAGTAATTCGAAGAATAAGTAGAAAGCTCACCAAGAAAGTTTAAATATAGTTTGAATAAAAGGAATGGTACTGTTTAAAGTTTAATGATCTGCGGTTGTGCAGTAATCTCAAGAAACAGATAATTCTGTTTATGTCCTTATTTAACTCGTGATGATTGCATGACTTTCTGATAATTTGTGTGTTTCTAATTCTATGATGTTGTGAAATTTCATTGCTAAACTAAAAAGAATAAATCTTAGAAAGAATATTTGGATACCAAAGGATAGGTGTACTCAGATAGGATATATTTGGAATAACCTACCGGTAGGACCTTCTCTATTGTAGGAAATGCGTTGCCCTTTAACTGGATTACCACTTACTAATGAAGTGCCTTCTCGGAAATCAATAGTTCTGAAATCTGAATCACTCCAAACCTGTGGTTAAATTGGTATACTCAAGGAAACCTAGGAAGAATATAGTCATATGGAGTCCTTGTTAGCAACACTAAGTTATAATACCAAAGTCTGCTAACACCAAGAACCCAGTAAATCCTTGGGGTTCCCCAAAATCCAAATATTCCATCGACTTCTCTTAATTGAAGGAGGTCTGTCCCAAATCGTCCTCTGGTATTTGGGACTCCGGGTTTGTCTTCGAAGCACATGGACCGCTGAGATCGCTCTTCAGACTCACCAATTTCATCAGAAATTCTTGGGTACAGTCAAATTAGGAAATGATTCAAAGTTGCAAAGAGTAGAATGGTTATGGAGGACTATCAGATTGGAATGTTACTATTTAAGGGTTTATTACGTTGAAGGACTTGGGCATTATTTATTCTTCTATGGGACAATTCTGTGATTCAAATCTCGTATTGGCTTTTCATCAGCCACTCATGCTTCATTAGCAATCTAGGAAAGGTGTTGTATTCATTAAACGGGGATCTGAGGGGATAACCTTTATAACACTCTCACTTGGGAATATGTGGCATCCTCTCCCATTTGTCTATTGTCAAAGGCGGTCTAAACCAAGTCTTGGTTTATGGCATCTATCGTCCTATCTCACTTTAACTTTGGTTCCATCAATAATCTTGCAAAGCTGAACTTTTGTACGAGGTCTCCCTAAGCTCAAGTTTGAAAAGGATCACTTATGATTCTGCATATGTGATTAGCAAAATTTCAAAGAAACCCATAAACCAAATCTGAGATACCAATCAAGAATAAAACTCTATTTGTTTGCATATGGATCTATGGTTGGGGCCAATGCGTTTTCGTGACCTGTCGCGTGTGTCAATGGACAGAACGTACATCTCGTTATTGGCCGACGGGGACTACTCTCGATTTACTGGGTAAAATGTTTGCGATAAAAAGATGAAGCTCGCTATTATTATCAATTTTTTGAAGATGATCCAAGTACGACTTAAGGAAACCGTTCCGTTCGATCAGAACAGATATGGATGAGTTTTTTAAAATCAGACAATTGCGTGAATATTATAAGAAGCGTGGCATCTATCATGAAACTTCAGTTGGCACGCTCTCCCCCCATTAAAACAATCATAAATAAACAAGTTCTCATTCTACATTATTACAGTAAATATAGATCAAGAGTCATGTTAATTTAGTGATACACACTAAGGAAGCAAATCGGTGTTGTTAAAGACGAATTCGTACGCTAATTGAAGCAGCCCACACTATGTTAATTTATGCAAAAGCTCCTTTATTTCTATGGGCAAAAGCGGTTGCCACAGCCTGTTATACCCAAAATCGTTCCATGATACGTCGTCGTCACGGTAAAACACCATACGAGCTTTTACATGACAAACCTCCCGATCTATCGTATCTTCATGTGTTTGGTGCACTCTGCTACCCAACGAATGATTCCTGAGAATTTGGGCAAGGTTACATCGAAAGCTGATATTGGTATTTCATTGGATATGCTCCCACGAAAGAAAGATTCCAAGATTTACAACAGTCTCTACTACCCCCAACGTACCAGACGAATAATTGAAACCATTCATGTTGATTTTGATGAGCTGACCGCGATGGCTTCTGAACACAGCAGTTCAGGACCCGCACTTCATGAAATGACTCCTGTAACAATCAGTTCAGGACTCGTACCAAACCCTCCTTCTTCCACACCATTTGTACCACCTTCGAGATCTGACTGGGATTTGTTGTTTCAACCAATGTTTGACGAGTCACTTAATCCCACCCTAAGTTGATTTACAAGCAAAGAAGGTCATTGCTCCTATTCTTTGAAGAGTCTGCACATGAACATGCTGTATCAATGGCTCACCTCCTCAAACTATAGTTGATCTAAAGATGCACCATATCCAAGTAACTCTCATACAACACAAGAAACTCAAACTCCTATTATTTCTCATGATGTTGAAGAAGAGAATCATGATATTGAAGTTGCACATATGGGTAATGATCCGTACTTCGGTATTCCAATTCCAGAAGTTACTTCTGATCAATCTTCATCATCAGACATTATTCATACAATTGTGCCTCCCGATCACCAAGTTTCTGAACACAATAGCAAATGGACGAAGGATCACCCACTTGAGAATATAATCGGTGCTCTTCTGACAGATAGTTTCACACCGACTAAACTCATGAACAAGCATATTTGCTTACTATAATGCCTTTCTCACATCAGTTGACCTAAGAATACAAAGACGCTTTAACTCAAGCTATGTTGGATTCGATGCTATGCAAGAGGAACTTCAGAATTTAAACATTGGAAGTGTGGGAACTTGTTCCTACTCCTGACAAAGCATTGTCATCTTCTTAAGTGGATCTGTAAGGTTAGCTTGATGGAGTTTAGGAGGTATTCTGAAAAACAAAAAGCTCGGATGGTCGCTCGTGGTTATCGTCAGAAGAGGGAATGATTTTGAAGGTCATCATTCAGTTGCAAGTTAGTGGCTATACGAATTTTTCTAGCATTTGCGTGTCATTATGAACTATCGGTCAATCTATACAAATGGTGTGAAGACTGCGTTTCTGTAATGGTAATTTAAGGAAGCGGTTTATGTTAGCTAACTGGGATTTGTGGATCACAGGACAAACCTAACTACGTGTACACGCTTAAGAAAGCTCTTTATGGGTTAAAACAAGCTACCACGCACGTTGGTATGATATGTTGTCCTTATATACTTGTATCCAATGGAGTTCTCATAAAAGCTCAGTGGATCCTAACTCATGTTCATCGTAGGAGAGGCAAGGTAACTATTACTTGGTACAAATTATGTCGATTGATATTATCTTTGCTGCATCTACTCCTGAAACTTTGTGATCATATTTGCTAAAATGATGGGTTCAAAATTCAAGATGTCGCTAAAATAATGTGTTCAAAATTCAAGATGTCGATGATGGGTAAAATCTCATTTTTCTTAGGACTACAGATTTCTCAAAGTCCCAGAGGCATCTTCATAAACCAATCTAAATATGCTCTTGAATCACTAAAGAAATATGGCTTTGAATCTTGTGACCCAATGGATACTCCCATGGTGGAGAAATCTAAACTGGATGAGGATAAAGAAGGGAAAGTTGTAGATCCATCACACTATCGTGGTATGATTGGCACCCTCCTTTATCTTACAGCCAGTAGACCTAACCTACAATTTGCTATATGCATGTGTGCCCGGTATCAGGCTCGGCCTACCGAAAAGCACTTAAATGCAGTAAAAAGGATCTTTCGGTATCTAAAAGGAACCGTACATCGGGGTCTTTGGTATCCGAAGGATTCTTCCTTTGCACTAACAACATTTGCAGATGCAGATCATGCTGGTTGTCAAGATACACGCCGTAGTACATCTGGCAGTATACAACTTTTGGGTGATAGACTTGTAAGCTGGTCGTCTAAAAGGCAGAAAAGCGCTGCGATATCCAGTACGGAAGCTGAATATATTGCTTGCTTTGTCAGAATGTTGTGCTCAAGTCCTTTGGATGAGATCACAAAAACTTACGACTTTGGCATTTGGATCTAGTAAAATTCAATGTACTGTGATACAAAGCGACTATTGCCTTATGCATGAAAACATTGTTCAACATTCCAGACAAGCATATATAAATCAGTTTCACTTCATCATGGAGCATGTTGAGAATGTGTGATCGAACTTTACTTTGTCAATAAGGGGAATATCAATTGGGGGACATCTTCACTAAAGCTTTGGCGGAGAAAGTAATTTGAATTTTTATCATAAGCTGGGAATGGGAGTTTTACGCCGGGGATATACTCTGAAAACAATTGGCAGATGAAGTTGATGAATAGGTGGTGGTACCTATTCAAATATCCTGTTATGAAATAAGTAAATTCTTTAAAATTCATTTTTTATTTTTTATAAAATTTTATAAAAACAAAGAGAAAAATATAAAATCAGAAAAACCAAAAAGATTTTCTTTTATATAAACTTTTCAAAAACAAAATACAAAATTAAAAAATGAGAAAAATTCAAAAAGAAGTTTTACAATGGCATGTCTTCTGAAATCGATAACATTTACGGTCTTAGAAATGTCATTTAACAATGATACAAGCCTGTAAATGAAGTTCGAGCAGAAGTTACAAATGTTTTCAAAACATGCCAAATGGCTTGCTATTATTTCAGATAGCAACCCGGTCATCATCTTAAGGCAAGTATTTCAAAAAGAAAACTTGGCCTCTCAACGGGAATTTATTCTCGGGCATGGTCTACTTTATGACCATGCAAAGGCTTGTGATTACTTTGCATCACAACCCGTGCTTCCTATATCCATAAGTGTACGTTTCAGTGCATCTATGTGAATAAATAAGAGAAATCTTATTTATCTTGGTGTTTGTTGTTTTGTCACATACAAAATCATTCCATCATCTGAAAATAATTTTCAAGATACATTTGACTTCTCAAACAATGTCTACAGCTCTTTAAATAGAAAACGGGTCATTGTTTGAGGGGGAGAGAATGTCAAATTTCTTTGTCATGATCAAATGAGCTGTAAAAAGGGAAAAAGATTTTCAAACGATAACGTAATATCTCATGATAGAAAGTTAATTAAGTTTAACTCGATTGTGCTTTATGTGTTACTTGTTTTATGCCTTTAGGGTGTAGTTTTGCTAAATTATGTCTATAGGTATGAGAGTATAAAACATTAAGGACCAAGTGTGCTATTTGTTTAACTTGAATATACCTTATAAAACATAATTTGTAAGATTAATAAGTAGTGTTAAGATGAGGGGCCAAATGTGTCAAAGTTAAAATTGGTTTATAACAATACCACCCCCCAATCGTCCCCTTCACTGTTCACACACTCAAACACACACTCAAACACACTCAAACACACACACGAACACTTTTCACTCGATTCACATCAATCAAGCTGACTCACTCCGTTTCATCTCGAAGGTATAACTGAAATCTTGATTTTCTTCACCTAATCAACTCGAATCCCAAAGGAATTGAACGGTTTCACCGCATTCGATTGAAGTTGCCCTAATTATAAAATTAGGGTTCTTAAAATCAAACTGTGGTTAAATCTTAAATTGATTGAGGGCTTTTGTTGTATTAGGTGTGATATATGTATAGGATAGTCAAGTGTTATTATTCAATGTATATTTGATTGATTTTGTGCTCAAAAAAAAAAAAATTAGGGCTGTCCTATATGTTGTATGTGTGTTAGGAGTTATGTGTGGAATAGCAATAATATGTTATGTAATGTTCATCTCATCTAGTGTTAGTTCTTGTTTTTCTTCTCGAGTGTCTAGGTGGTAAATTGTTGCTCGTTAGATACTTTACTCAGTACGGACCGATCGAGTCAAAGACGATCGAATGAGTGTTATCTAACATGGACCGAACGAGTGTCTAAATGTGAGGGCCGAACGAGTGATTTATAATACGGACCGAACGAGTGTCTAAACGTGAGGGCCGAATGAGTGATTTATAATACAGACCGAACGAGTGTCTAAACGTAAGAGCCGAACGAGTGATTTATAATATGGACCGAACGAGTGTCATCTAACCTGGACCGAACGAGTGAAAAAAAGTGAGGACCGAACGAGTGATTTACAATATGGACCGAAAGAGAGACAGAAAGTAAGGACCGAACGAGCGACTGTTAGTAAGGACCGAACGAGCAACTCATAGTAAGGACCGAACGAGTGTATGATTACATGGACCGAACGAGTGCTTGTTTAAATGGACCGAACGAGTGACATTTAGTGGAAACTAATCAAGGTGTTTCTTTAAGGACCAAATGAGTGCAGATGTTATCAACACTTAATCAATTTTTTGACATAACACACTTAAGATCTATTTTTCTAACTAAGATTAAATACAACAAATCTCTTATTTTAAAATAGACAGTAAAAGCTTGACAAAACCAAGGTTAACTACATTCAACTTAGTTGTTAGGGTAGGTGCCTTTGTCTCATACGCTACTAGTTTATCTAAGTAGATTGATCTTCAAAATCTAAAGTCATAAAGGTTTCACATGAATGAATTATTGTGTCTTCTTATAAACTGCACTCACTCTTATCTTAAACAACTCATAAAATCTCAAAGCGGATCAGATAAGCTATGGATGATGCATTGGTTGCTCCTGCCTGACCGATGCTTAAAGATCGTAAATGTAAATCTTCGCTTAAGCACGATGTCACATCAAAGGAAGCAACTCTTCAAGTAGTCTACGATGTGTTAAAGCTCACTCCTTTCTACAAGGCATTCCAAGTAACTGCTGATGCTCCAGAGATCTATATGCAAGAATTTTGGGCTTCTGCTTATGTTCATAATCGATCTGATCAATTTAATATGAATTTTTTTTTTTTAACAAGAAACACATTCTCGGTCTTGATCAATTCAGGGACATTCATCAAATTTGCCCTAAAGTCGGTAATAAGAAGTTGAAGAACCACCTCTTGAGAAGAGATTCTCGCCTTTCCTAGCAATACTTGATCACTCTGGAGATAAAAGGAAGATCACTGACGTTAATTGTCAATACACTGCTCAACCTGGAGATCATTTGCGTGCAATCATCAACAAATGTCTCAGTGGTAAACCATCCTATGACAGTCTTCGTCTTTCTCAAGCTCAAATCTTGTAGGGTATGTACAATAAGGGTGACCGAATGATGATTATAGCAAAATCTTTGAGGAGGACTTCATTTTCCAGATTGAGAACCAAAATACAAAAGAAGGTCAATGCGATGAACCTATCCTTAGTTTCACCAAGTTTAGTCATCACTTTGGGCATGATAAAGACCCTTCACTTCTCAAAGAAACAAGGTCAATTGGCTATGCCAAAGATGACCCAATGTTTCACAACAATCAATTGTCATCTCACAAGAATGAAGACACTCAGTTGTACGGGCTATCTACCAACAGAGTTAACAAACGAGGACATCCGCATCTCTGAATCATACAAAGAATATCAGCTATTGCTTCCGTAAATATTCCTCCTAAACGAAAGAAGTAAAAAGAAAGTTGATACAGATACAACTATAAGATGAAGCCCCCACAGTCCCCAAAAGAAAAAAAGAAAAACGTCTGTAAAGAAAAGCAGAAGACTACAGAGTGGAGACTAATCTCAAGCGGATTTGACAGAGAGCTGAGCCAACTAAAAACTAATCACAAAAAGAGCCGTCAAGAAAACTACAGCTCTCATGCCAGTGGTTCTGGTGCAGATGAAGGAACTGGTGTTACACCAGGGGTTCCCGATGCACCTGATTATGACTCAGATGATGATATCTCCTGGAAATCAAGTGACGATGATCAAGACGAAGACACGCGTCAAGAAGATGAAAAAGAAGATAAAATGACTTAGTTAGGAACTACACAGGATGATGAAGATGATGATGTACATGACGATGATGAGAACGCTCAAGATGATGATGATGAAGAACAGACTGAATCAGAAGATGACGGTGATGAGTTTATCCATCCAAAGCTCACAACTCATGATGATGAAATAATACATGAGGAGGAAACTGATGAAGATGATTCTTTCGATCCTACAATTCACACACCTTCTCATATTTCATCATCAGATGACGAAGACAGTGACAATGCAGTTGAAGGGACGAATATTGAAGGAGCAAAGTCGGATGAAGATGCTACATATGAAGAGGATCAAGGAAATGAGGTGGTCGAAGATACAAATACCAATCTTGAAGGAAGAGATGATGTAATGACAAATGTTATATTGCCCCAGGTTCAAGCAACCCAGGAAATTGAAGACACTCATGTGACCCTAACTCCAGTAAATCCTGATGGTCAACAACAGAGCTTATCTTTATCATCTGGCTTCATCTCCAACATGCTGAATCCAAATCAAGATACCGGGGTTGATGATATTTTTGAACAACATGCTGAAGCCACCTCTCTAATTGATACTCCTGTAACTGCCATTGTGGAACCATCCGTCTTTGCACCAACCAATCGTCCTCCAACATCGAATCCTCTCGTCATTCGATTACAACAACCACCAATCCTGACACCGGCTACTACTCCAAGCTCCCCACTTCAGAATCTTCCTAACTTTGCTTCGTTGTTTGGCTTTGATTACAGACTAAAAGCGTTTAAGAAACAACTTTCTCCGGAACTCAGACAAACGAATCAATATGCTGAAGCACTCTCCTCCATTCCTGGCATCGTTGATCAATATCTAGCAAATAAAATGCAGGAAGCAGTGGATGTTGCAGTCCAATTGAAGTATGACATAATTCGAGAAGTGTCTAATACTGAAAATCAACAATTCCTTAACTCAATCGATGAAGGAATAAAGAAAGTAATTAAGGAACAAGTCAAAAAGGAAGTCTCCAAAATTACTCCAAAAATCGAGAAGTTAGTAATCGATCAAATCGAGTCTGAGGTTCTGGTACATCATCAAAGGAACCAACACCGTCTCTGCTGTTAGCTGCTAATCTTTCAAAACTAGAGCTGAAAAGGATATTAATTGACAAGATGGAAGCTAATAACTCTATCAACAGGTCAGACATTTAAAGACAGCTCTACAAGGCATTAGTTGATGCGTATGAAGCCGACAAAATTCTGTTAGATACATATGGCGATACGGTCACAATAAAAAGACCTCAAGACGGTGCAGATGATGATCAAGAACCCTCCGGGCCCCCCCCCCCCCTAGAGAACGACCGGGGTCAAAAGAAGAAGGTCAGAAAAAACCTTCATCTTCCACCAGTCACCAAGAGAAACGACAACCACGATCACGCAGGAAGACTACTAATACATTCTAAGACTCACAAGCAAATCTGCTAGCCAATCTGCTCAGTAGAGGAAACTACGCAAACTACAGAATGTCTTTGCAGCACCAGCACACCAGAGATTGTGAAACAGGTGTCCATGATGAACAAGCAGATGAAGAGGTCCAACATCTTCCTGACTGGTTTCAACAACCTACACGACTACCTTCTCCTGATCATGCATGGAATAAGTCTGTTCCTGCCACTCATGAATCTGTCCAACCTTGGCTAAGCAATCTGGCACGAAGACAAGACCCTCGAGAGACATTCGATGAACTAACCGACACCACATTTGACTTCTCCGCTTTTGTTGATGAACCGTGCCAAATGTTAATACATTAACACCGAATTGTTAGCAGGTCCAACAATTTGAGCTGATGAAAGGAACATGCAAAAGTTTTGACTATAACAAAAAAAGAAACTTGAATACTTTTGTGAAGAAGTCTACAAAGCCACAACCGAAAAATTGGACTGGATCAACCCCGAAGGCCGCCAATATCCTCATGATCTGCGACAGCCACTATCGTTGGTTCCAAATTCTCAAGGTCGTCGTGTTATACCGTTTCTACACTTCATCAATAACGACCTTGAGTACCTACGTGGTGGTGAGTCAAGCCGCAAGTATTCTACTTCAGTTACAAAGACCATGGCTGCAGATTACGGGCATATCAAATGGATAGAAGACTTAGTGCCCACCTCAATGTGGAGTCAAATGATTGTCAAATACGACAAATTCGCCCTCTGGGGAATCTCTCATTGGGGCAAAAAGCGAAGACAGTTCTATGTATTTGCGACCATAAGGGAATCAGCTTGTGACATCTACTCAAAAAGACAAATTATTGCTGTCACTAAGGTGGAAATAGTCGAATGGCAAAACTACAAGCGTCTTGACTGGATTACTGTACGAAGGGATGACGACGTTCTTTACAAGTTCAAAGAAGGCGACTTCCACAGACTAAGGATCCAAGACATTGAAGATATGCTGCTTCTTCTCGTGCAAGGAAAAGTGACAAATCTTAACGTTGAAGAACGTATTGCATTTAATGTCTCCTTAAGAATGTTCACAAGACGCGTTGTCATCCAAAGGCGTGTGGAAGATCTTCAATTGGGGGTTAAAAGCTATCAAAAGAAACTCAACCTCACAAAGCCTGACACGTACAGATCTAATCTGAGAAGATGAGACGCTTATACACCATACTCCGATCCAAGAGGATTCATCTACGAGAACAAAGACAAGAAGAACAGATTGATGCGCATTGACAAACTACACAAGTTCAGCGATGGTACTCTTGATGATGTTCGGACTGCTCTAAATGATCGCCTCAAGGGAATTAGAATGGAGTATCTGCCACAGACTTTTTGGAGCCAACGTGACAAAGCAAATGCAAGAGCTATGATT
The DNA here is from genome assembly GCA_026074375.1 of Tanacetum coccineum. Taxonomy (NCBI): domain Eukaryota; kingdom Viridiplantae; phylum Streptophyta; class Magnoliopsida; order Asterales; family Asteraceae; genus Tanacetum; species Tanacetum coccineum. The sequence continues at coordinate 71,548 of BQNB010002206.1, forward strand.
TAGGCGATTGACAAAAGGCTAAAGATAAGGAGGATAATGAGGAGTTTGGAGAGATTTGTAGGTGGAAGACCATACGGGGGTGACCTACGGCTTCTACAAAGGACCATATGATTTATCATATGTTGTTCTCATCTTAAAAAGGTCAATCCTCGTAAATACATTTATCTTGTGAATATGTTATTTACTAGTATAGATTTTTGGTGAAAAATAAGATGTGCTTGAGTACAAATCTTTCAAGAATTTCTTAGTAAATTCAAAAAATTTCAAATAATTATACTCGGCACCATCTTATAATCCCTCACAAGTTAAGGGGGAGCAATAACATGTTCCAATTTGCTTGCATATATCATTTTGTCCCCGAATGGTTAATCAATTGATATCCAAAATATCAAGGGATTAACATTTTGGATAAGGGGAGAAAATGTGATTAACCAGGACTTAATGTATATTGACAGAAGTGATCAAATAAAATGGACTCAATGCACTCCACACCTTGCATGTACTACGATTACGATGCACATGTTAAAGGGGAGCTTTTAGTGATGATGAAAAACTCTCAAAGTGTAAATCTTTTAATATTTATATCAAACACTTTGATTGAAATTTTCAATGTTTTTGGAAGGATCGTGATGAAATACCCAAAAGACCAACCATGTTCTTAAATTTATGAAGTTATAAGGCGGTTAGGCTTAGGTATTCAAATCCCATGATCCAGCCAGAACCGGAGGGATCTACCCAGGGATATCCACTAGTTAGTGTAGATGTCCTTAGGTATGATTAAAAAGGAGAAAATGTGAGAATAGGGAATAATGCCGACTGAGATAGAGCTAACACTGGAACAAACCCAACAAGGTGTTAGTTATGAAGTCTTGGTAAGCATTGAAGGGGTTGAAGAATGAAAAAGAAATGTAAGGATAAAGGGTGAAAATAAAGAAGCCCTCCATACACTTAGGCAGAAACCGGGTCAATACATATGCTGTCAGAAACACTCGGGTGTAGTCTGACATTGAAGACAGTCATGGACCCAGTGACGCTATGCACAACCCTCCCTAGCCACTCAAGGTCTCTCAAAAGACTCTTGTTTCATTTCTCACAAAGATTACACGCATTTCTATCGACTTTCTCACTCCGAGTTAGTTGATATTGAAAAGGTGGTAGTCTGCTCCAGCCTCCGATCACTAAAAATCAAAAGTGCACTATTGAGTCTAGAGCCAAAAGAGATCATCCATTAATCTCATTAGGACACTTGTCATATCTTAGCTTGTTATCTCACACAATGTGAATATCAAGTAATATCATTAGAGTCCTACGCAAGATTCTTGTGATTTTGCCAGAACATCCGAGTGATACTCAGGTATTCACAATGAAGATGGAAATCCTGCTTGAGCCAGCATCAAACAAGCTCATGGTAGGTAACTTGTGAGATTCTTTATGAATCAAACTTGTGACAACTGGAAAGAAACGATGGTGCGATTCTATAAGAATCAAACTTGTTCCAGGAAATGGATCAACGGTTGTTAATGAATTTTTGAAATGATAAACACTCTCGGTGTGTCACAAAAACAATTTTGCAAGTGATACACCGATTGATTTTCAAATCAACTTTCTATATCAATCGGTGAGATAGTAACTCACTGGTTCACTCTTATCGTGCTGTCTGCTTTGGGACGTTCCGATAATGAGAACATGCTGAGTACGAAGAATCTAATACTTATGTGTTAGAAAGATTCAATACTACAGCTGGAAATCCTGTCAAGAAGATTCTTCTTAAATTGAATCTATCTGATCACAGGTCGATCCTCACGGATATGAAGGTTACTCCAACCAAACCTGGGCGAATGACAAAGCCATATTCATCCCCCCTGCTTATTGCTACTGTTAATGCAGGCTATTTAACAGAATTGTGGGGAGGTCCCTGATTCCAGCTGGCACACAAGATCCATAGCCACATGCTCATACCCGACTGACAAACATAAAGTCATCATGAAAGCTCAAGTACATGTTTCAAGACTTCCGCTACTCTGATACCACACATCTTTCTCAAAGTGTCGAAGTGTTAAAGTTAAAGAATTTCAAGAAAGATGCAACATTAAAGCTTTCCAAATCAAATATCAAGAAAGGTATGAGCATGTCGGTCCAGAAGTCGCAAGTTCACAAGACGGCAAAGTCTCAAGATGGCAAAGAGATTATGCTTGGTTGATGATCTCAAGATGCTCAAGATCACAATGTCAAATACAAGTTCAAGGAACAAGCTCTATCCAGAAATCAATGATCACTACAACATATTCACAAGAGAAAGTCAAGAGTACAAGCTAAAGACTAAAGATAAAGCATAGTATGCTAGGTTTAAAGTTTTGTAAATTGGAGTGACCTCCCTTAGGAGGAGATTGTTGGAAACACTAAAAGTGTCGGTCACTTCCAAGTTGTAATAGTTTTAGCTCGTAGTTAGTATAATGATTAGATTAGTAATCTAGCCCGGCCCAAGGCCTATGGGAGGCCCAACTTAGCCCATGGCCGGCCTCCATAGGACCTATATAAGTCCCTCTCCTAGCCTTGGAGAGGGTTGGTTGTTCCATTTTTTCCATATTTCATAATACATTTCATCCATTTTTCCATCCTTTCTATCTCTAACATCACAACCCACATCTCACTCTTGTTCTTGGTTTGATCATAAGATTACTAGTATTCTACAATATAATAGCAATAAGGATGCAAAAAGGAGCATATAAGTTACCTGGGAGCAAGCGCGTGTGGATATCGGACAATGGTGAAGGACTTTTAAATTTTTTCGAAAAACAATTAAAGTCTAGGGTTTTGAAACGACCTAGTTCGCTATAACGAGTGCTCTAATACCAATCTATAACACCCCTATAAAATCACAACGCAGAGGAATACCACTTTGGGGTGCTACTTCATAGCATAAGAATTCAAGTTACAGAAAACGACCTCAAAGAGACGTTAATAAAATGTCACATTCGATTAAAATTTCAGAGTAAAATTTGGTCCCAATAATTTATAATTTAACAAAATTACAAGAGTTCAAACATGAATCATTTTGTATATTTAAAGTTAAAAGTTATCGAATGTGGAGAAAACTGAGTCCTTGAGTTTTGTTGATATCCACGTGTCTCGAATGCTCCCAATGCTCAGTTAACAAGATATAATTTGAGAAAATACATGCAAAAACGTCAATAATAATGTTGGTGAATTCATAGGTTTAAGTAAAAACAGTATTGATATAAATCAAGTAATGTTTCAGTAAGAAAAGTAGCGTTATAACATTTAGAAGAATTGTTTCGAAATCCAAGTAGTAATTTAATAAATCAAGTATGCTTAGTAGTGGACCACAAGGTATAAGGTCAACCAACGACAATGCACAGACAGCAGTGTCAAGAACAGAAATTATCGCATTGAGCTCGTACAACCGATCCCTTGGACAGAAACTATAGTTGCCCCAAAACGATTTGGTATTATGCTATATACCTAATTCTCATAGTAATATATCCGTTGTAAGTGGGTGTTCCAAAAGGATTCAGACCCCGGACGGGGAGTCACCCCATAGTACTATTTATTACACTAGCGTCTACCCATCACAGGTAGTTAACGGTTCATGATATTAGGGTCTTTAGCATTAGGTACTCCTACGATAATTCACAATAACGGGTCAAGTATACCCTTCAAGCACTTGTGTCCAATTTAAAACAAGTAATAGGTTCAAAACTCACGATTTTGTAAATAATTAATCAATGGTCTCAATCATTTAGTAAGCAATTTAAGCTTTAATAAAGTCAATGGTAAACAACCATGTATCAAACATGTATTAGAAATCATGTAAAAAGCAAGTAAAATCTTTAGTAAAAACATTCATGTAACGCTTATGAAATTGGAATCAATAATTTTGCTTAGTAAACAAGCATGTATTCTCACCAAACATCCCGAATATAGTTATGATAACCATTAAAGAAGAAAAGATGGGGCTATAAACTCACATTAGGAGTTATGAAGACCTGAAGTGATATGGATCTTCGGACAAGCGAGAAGCGTCTAAGCATAACCTAAAAGATGTGACGCAGCTTAGAATGATAAAGAAGATCGATACGTAAAAATAAATCGAATGATCACGAGATATGTTTCCGAGATATGCATGGCATTGCATTATAACTTAACCGAAGTATTTGTTAATCCACCCAAAATTGTATACCAACCTGTCACGTATACTATCATTAAGTGTCCACTAAAGCCCTCGCTTAACGAACTTATCTTATTACTAATGAGGTGCGCACTTTTATTTCTCAAGAAAAGGCGTAAAACTATGTTGCTGAATTTTTAGTCACTTTACAAGACCATATCTCTTAAACTATAAAGATAGCAAGGATAGGCCCCCCCCCCCCCCCCCCCCCTTTTATGTTTATTTCACCCCTGGAAAAATACTTAAGTCTAGTTTCCATAATATTAGGCCTTTTAATCAAACCATATACCAATCCACGGGAAATGACTTTTTACTAATCATAACTCAAAACAGAAAGTTCACTGAATTTCTAACGCTTACGGTTTTGGCCATAAACCCTATTCTGTAATAGCAATAATGTTGAATCAAAAGAGAGATGAAAGCTTATGATTTCTAGTGTTTAACCATGTTTTAAAAACCCAACACTTTAGTGCAAAAATCTAGAGTTAAATCCCTTTTTCAAACAGTAGTTCAGAACTGACTAGTTTCCGTAAATCGGTCATATCTCACTCATCCGGAGGAGATATGGCTCTATCCAATTCGACACTTGTACCTTGAACTTATTTCTACGACCCCATCAGATAATACAAACCTTCTTAGGCCAAACATTTGCTGAAATTAACCCATTTATACTGCTGGTCTGCAGCAGTCCTAAATTTTCCTACCAAACACTAATTTTGACGTATTTTCCAAACCGTGATAGCTATTAAAGTGAATCAACTTGGAGAAATTAGATTAAGATGTATACTACTGAGATTAGCTTTTCTATCCTACATTTTAGAGTATTAACTTAGAGTTTAACTCGTTTTCCAAATGATGTTCTAGATTTGACTAGCAATCGTAAAACGGCCATAACTCCCTCATCCGGAGGAGTTGATAAACCATCCAATTTGCCACATGAATCTAAGACTATATCTATCCAACCATGTAATTTATTCATAGGCTCCAGGCTAAAAATTATTAGGAATATCCATGTTTTGCTACTGATTTGAAAACAGTCCCTAAAACTATCTAGAAATCCCATCAAAACTTATCTAAATCACAAATTATTCACTTGCAATCCCATAACATATCCTAATAACATATATCACACATCAAATCATGATGTTCAAGATTAAACCCAAAATCAAACAAACTAAGAACATGCATGCTTATATAAAGTAAAATTAAACCACATGCAATATGTATAGAAATTAATCGATGATAAAGGGTTTAAAATTAACTTACAAACACAATAAGATAGAAGTAAAAGATCAATAAAAACTCCTCCTTGTTCTCCTTGTTTAGCCGAAACCCAAACAACCTCATAATCTCAAGCCCTAACTTTTCCTTTAATCAAATCTTGAACACATACTCTGTAACATTCTGTATGTAAGGTCTCTATTTATTCCAAACTTTATTTCTATTTTCATTTTTTAAGCGAGTTATTAATTTTACGTTTACCCGATTTAGTAAGATTTTCTCATTTTTAGCTTTGCGTGAGCCGTATTTTTTGGCTTATCTTAAGAGCCCATAAGCTCTTAGATAAGCCTACTAAATTTCAGACCTTAAGAAGCTTTCTAGATAGCTTATTTTTAAGCTAGAAGTTGCCCCTTAACTGCTTTTACTTAGTCTTAGTTTAGGGATAGCTTGTTTTCATTCTGGCTTATTGAGCTTATTTTATGAGCTTATTTGATTCCTAGTAGCTTATTGTGTTTGTTTGATAAGCTGTGTAGCGCTTAGTTCCTTTTTTCTTGGTTATATTTGGTAACAGCCCAAGACTCAAGCATGTTAGCCTCTTTAAGCTCAGTTTTAGTTTCTGTCTAAGTTAAGCTCTTCTAGCTTATTTAGTTTTAGTATTTAGCCTTTTAGTGCTTATTTAGTTTAGGATTAAGCCCCCCTTTTAGCTTAGTTGTCCAAGTCTTAGCTTATTTGTCCACAAAAGCCAAAAAGACTTAGCAAATTTTTAGCCTTAAGCTCATTTTAAGCATTCTGTCGTTTTAAAGTGTTTTAAAGCTTATTTTAGCTTTTTAGAAAAAGGTTGTAGTTGAGAAAGTTGTTAAGCCCCATCCGACGCTTATCAACCCTCTTGCTTTACATCCGGTTTTTCCAAAAAAAAAGAAAGGAGGACAAGGGGTTACCGGGTGTAGCAAGACTCGAACCCGGGTCTCAACCCTCGTACACCTTTCTTTATAACACACATACCGCTGCGCCCTTGGGACTTTTCTGTCATAGTCCCAAGGGCTTTGGTATTTAAGGACGTTTTTGGCTTTGTAAGCCATAAGCTGTTATAGCTTATTTTCGGGCTTATTAATAAGCCAATTTTTTGTTTCTTATTTTTCGTAGGTTAGTTATAGGGTAAAGTATTTTTAGTAAAATTTCAGAATTTTCAAAGTCGGTTTTTAGTAATTTTTTATCATTTATTTAGTTAAAAGCTTTAAATAATTCATTAAAAAAATACAAAAAAATATCAAAAAAATATTTTTCTTTTTTAGAAAATTTTATTCTAGTCTTATTATGGTGTAGGAAAATATAAATTTTTGTTGTACTTTTCCCCCCCCCTTTTGCTTTTTAAAGAACGGGTCCGGGTGCGCGTTTTTTTTTTTTGTTTGACTCGTTTTTTGGGTTCAACGACCTCCGTTTTCGGTCTAGCTTTTTCATTCTTTGTTATTTTGGTTCCCTAGAGTAGTTTAGAAGTGAAAATTTTCTGTAAGGTGAAATATTGAAGATTTTAGGTTTTTGCCCTTTTGTTCGGGATTCGTGCTTCTCGTTTTTGGTAATTTCATAATTTTGAGGTTTTTATTAACGTTTTAGTTTTTTAATGTTTAATATAGCTTACCACACTCCGCCAAATCATTTTTCTCATTCAAAATCCAATCTTCCGACTGTATCGATTTCTCCATGTCCAGCCTCGTTGGGGATAAACGACCCGGGACATTTATACTACTTTCTGGTATTCATGATATTGTTGATTTTTCGACTTATATATATTTTTATTTTTATCATTTACTTATATATTTTTATTTTATCATCGATCGCGCTTGGAAACCCTCTCCGATATAAAGGGTGTTAACCCAAAATTTTGTACTCACAAAATTCTAATGGAAGAGGACTACGAACCATCTGTGCAAAGTCAAAGAAGGGTAAACCCAAAAATCCACGACGTTATCAAGAAGGAGGTTGAAAAACTCTTGGACGCCGGATTGATTTACCCCCACCTTGACAGCCCTTGGGTAAGCCGTACACTGTGTACTAAGAAAGGAGGATAACCCGTCATCACAAATGATGAGAATGAACTAATTCTACTCGATTGGTCACGGGATGGAGAGTATGTATTGATTACAGGAACGGCTTAATGAAAGCCACCCGAAAAGGACACTTCCATTGCCCTTCTTGGACCCAAATGTCGGAAAGCTAGCAGGGAACCAATTTACTATTGTTTCCTCGCATGGCTTCTCGGAGTTATTTTTCAGAATCCCATTGCCCCAAAAGATAAAAGAAAAGACAAACCTGTACTTGCCCCATATGAACTTTCGCCCTATCGTGCAATGCCTTTTGGGCTATGCAATGCTCCGAGGTATTCCAACGATGTATGATGGACTCTTCCAGATATTGATTGAAAAAACGATGGAAGTATTTATGGATGACTTTTCGGTCTTCGGGGACTCTTTCTCTACGTGCCTATCCCATTTGGAAAAGATGTTGAAGCGGTGTGAAGACACCAATTTGTCTTTAAACTAGGAGAAGAGCCATTTTATGGTGAAGGAAGGCATTGTTCTCGGACACAAAATTTCTAAGTCGGGACTCGAGGTTGATAGAGCTAAGGTTCGAGTGCAATAGCTAAAACTCCTCATTCCGATCTACTATCAAAGGTTCTTGTCCGGGATTTTCCTTGGGCACGCGGTTTTTACCGCCGATGCATTCAGAGGTTCTTCTCAAAAATTGCCCGTCTTATTGACTCATTTGTTTGAAAAAAGAGACTCATTTTGCTTCTCTGAAGGTTGTATGAATCCCTTTAATACACTAAAATAAAATTTGACTGAGGCTCCGATCTTATTGCTCTGACAGGGACTTGCCCTTTGAACTGATGTGCGATGTAGTGACTTCGCTAATTAGGGCCGTCCTCGGGCAGAGAAAAAAACAAGCAATTTCAACCTATACACTATGCTAGGCAAGACTATGAACGAGACTCCAAACTCCTACATACTACCGAAAAAGGAATTACTTGCCGTAGTGTATGCTTTGAGAATTCGATCATATCTTGTTATGTCAAGAAAGCATAGTGTATAACTTTTTGGACCATTCTGCCATCAAGTATCTTTTTTGCCAAAAAGGATGTAAGGCAAGACTCAGGCGGTGGATCCTATTGCTCAAGAATTTGATATGAAATTCGAGACAAAAAAGGAGCTGCAAATCTGCCACGATCATCTGTCTCAGACTTGAAACCCTCATCTAGACAAAACTCGAGAACAAAGAAACAATGAAGCATTTCCTCTCAAAACTCTTGGTTCTGTTGCTTTAAGATCAAAGTACCCCATGGTTTGCTGACTTTGCAAATACCATGCGGGGGACATTCGTTATCAAGAGATGACATCCCAAACCAAAAAAATAAAATTCTTAAGGATGTCAAACATTATTTCTGGGATGATCCCTTCCTGTTTAAGATATGTGCTGATCAGGTGATAAGACATTGTGTTTCTGGGCAAGAAGCCTTAGACATTCTCAAAGCTTGCCATAGTGGACCTACTGGGGGACACTATGGTGCCAATTACACAACAAGAAAGGTCTTGCAATTTGGATTATATAGGCCCACCATCACAAGTATGCCTATGACTTTGTCACGTTGTGACTTTGTCAAAGTAAGGAAAATTACGCAACGTGATGAGATGCCACAAAACTATCCACGTTTGCGAAATCTTTGACATCTGGGGCATTGATTTTATTGGGGTCGTTCCGTCGTCAAGAGGGAACAAACTACATACTGTGGCTGTTGGACTACTTGTCAAAAATGGTAAAGCAAAAGCGCTACCCACCAATGATGCCCGGAGTTGTTTTGCCAAATTTTTAAAAACTCTCTTTTCTCGATTTTGGTGCCCCGGCTATCATAAGTGATCGCGGAATACACTTTTGCATGACCAGTTTACTATAGTCATGCTTAGTATGGAGTCACTCATCGTTCTCTCCACCGCGTAATACCCACAACAGTGGGCAAAGTTTTGAGATGTCAAATGGTGATGGTTTAAAGCGTTTCTTGAGAGAACCGTGGGAGAAATCGCTGCCTCTCGGTTCGGACAAACTAGCTGATGCTTATGGGCCTTCCCGCACTGCTTACAAAAACACCCAGCGGGTGCACTCCGTTATAGATTGTGTATGGAAAGGCATGTCATCTACGATAAGTTAGAGCACAAAGCCTACTGGGCCTCAAGCATAAAATTTTGTGTTCAAGAAACTGCGGGGTGATCACAGGAAAGTTCAACTGAAATAAATAAAATGAACTTCAGTGATCAAGCCTACGAAAATACTCTTTTAAGCTTAAAGAGAAACATAAGAGGATCCATGATGCTAAGATTAAAAAACGGCGTGTTCTACCGTTGGTTGATCGTGTTCTCCTTCTTCAACTTAGACTGACCGATTTTCTCGGGGCAAATTGAAATCCATTGGTTCGGACATTCACCATTGTTCAAGTATTTCCTTATGGCACCGTCGAGTTATCTCAAAACTCCGGGTCCAACTTTAAAGTGAATGGCCATCGTATAAAACACTATTTTGGAGGGGACCATACCAATCCGCGGTTGTCCGGATCTCAGACGTCCCCATGGATCCATAAATTCGGGGGACGGGGTCAATCATAGCGACCTTTTAAAACAAGCGCTCTACGTGGGCTGGCCACCCTATGCTTTATCAGTGGTAGTAATAAATAAGGTTTTTTGGGTGAGGAGGCTTGATTTTCCATATGGTTTTGTCCATTAACCCGGGTTTTGTCAATGGTTTGGTTGCTTTGGTGTTGTATGTCTAGGATTTCCCGAATTGTGAAGACTCTCGTGCTCGCAGTTTCCACATGAGTTTCACATCCTAATTTCATTTTGGGAATCCTGTATCCAATCTAATTCGACTAACGTTTTATCTTTTGGCACACTATTAACGGCCTTAGTTTGCGTCTTAGGAACCCCTTTGGGAAACATCAGAGGACGATGTGTAGTTCTAGGTATGGGGGGGTATCTCCCCCCCATCGATTTGTTTTTTGCCTCAGTCGTTGTTATCACGCAAATCCCGTTTTTACACCAAAATTTTTGCACAATACCAAACAAATTTGAAAAAAATTTTAAAAAATTTTCAAAAATAAAATAAGTGTTTTGTCACAGTTTTGACTTTCCCAATGGGTAGAATGAGAATTTTATGGACTCGATTGGCGTGCTGGGCCCTAGTAGTTCATCAAAACTTACCGCTTGTAGGTTCTAAGCTTTACCGAATTCGATTGCTTCGAATTTTAATAAGGGAGAACAAGAATGTAGATATGTTAAATATAAGTTTATGTGCTGGCAAGATTCTTCTTAAAATTATATGAGAACCTTGTGGTTTTTCTCCCATTAGCTTCTAATCCACCTATTCATACGTGCTCAATTCAATTCTAACTAAGTCAATCAATGTTTTTAGAAAAAGCTTCAATTTGTAACGCTGATTCTTTACAAGCGAGATTTTTTTGTCTTAGTAATTTGAAAGTTTAAAATCCAAAGAAGCATGAATGAATTTGAATGAAAAAATGCATGAATATTGAATTTTGCCAATGATGTGTGTGTGTGGTGTGTGTGTGCTTATATGGAACAAGTAAAAGATGTGTCATGATATTCCCACTCGCTAACTACGAGGGGTGGGTTCAAACTAAGACATCTTTAGCTATCTAGGGATTTCGGTTTTTTCGGATCTGTTGTTGTGATTCTCAACCAGGAAGCGAGGTTCTAGAAGTGAAGGGTTTCAAACTAAGGACACTTCTCCTAAAGCCATTTTAGGAAGAGGAGTTGATGTGATTTCTCATACGCTTAGTAACGGGGTGGGTATTCAACTAAGAACACCGGTCGATTGGTTTTGTGTTATCCTATAGGGAGCGAGGCCTAGGTAGGTGTTCAAAATACTGGCAACGCATTCCTAGCTTTAAGAAATTATGATAATAATGATGAAGATGTTGACCAAAAAGTTCTACAGTTAAAATCTGCTCTTCAAAAAATCAAGTTTACAAGGTCCTAAATAAGTTTGTGCTTTGGTCCATGATTCATCCCGGGAATTGGGACTAGGAAATAAGTTGACTATGGTTGAGTTTGAACTGGTAACACACAAGTTTAAATCATATATCCATGTTGGGAGTTAAAAAAGTTACAAGTCAAAGTATGATGTGCTTAGCATTTAGAACTTATATTGACAAATGATCTGTTTAATTTGCTTGGTTTGAAACTAGTGAAAAAATCGGGGACGATGAATTTATCGTCAGGATATCCGTAGATTATTCTAAGGGGTTTCTCATATCTTATGATCCCAACGTTGTTAAATAAAGGAAGTCAAACAGAGTCAAGAACAAGACAAGGAAAATAAAAACTAATAGGGATAGTTAGTGTTATGGCTGAAAAACGGGACTTGTCGAAGCTATTATTCTTTAGTCCCCTTGCGAACACTTAGCTACTTTTAATGGCAATTAGTTAAGGGGGGATGGGAGATTGAGATTCTTAGTTTTCGTTAATGTTTACTTCATAACATTGCGTGAGGATACGGCAATACCTTAGTATGGGGGATTTTGGTATGTGTTTAATTACACATACCGTTTACCTTTAAAAACGAGCTTAAATAACCAAAAACGGACTTAAAATCCCAAATATATGCTTGTTTTGCTAATTGTATTGTGCAAGAACGGATAACTAAGAAAAAGACGAAAAACGAAGCCAAAACGACAAAACCGAACTCGGAATGGAAAAGCAGGAAAAAAGACAAAGTCAAAGTCCAAAGGCCCAAAGGGTAGAAAAGTACCAACCCAGTCAACCCCGAACCAAAGTCCAAGAAAAGTAAGTTTAGGGGGGACTAAACTTGTAAATCCCTAAACTTATATTAAAGAGAAAAGAGAAAATGATGAGAAGGCCCAAACTGCCAAGATGCCAAAGAGATACCAGGGGCCGAAACTGCCAAGAAGGTCCCATTCTTATAAACTACCATAGGACTTGTGATGCATTGCAAATATAACCTTGGGGGTTATATTTGCCAAGTCCCCAAACCTGTTTAAAACACAAGGACCATGGGTGCAACACCCATTATCACTTTGGAGGACCAAAGCTGTCAAAACCCCAAACTTTCACTCTGTCTCCCCCAAACAAATTTTCCCGCCCATTTTTTCCCCCCAACACAACTCACGGGTTAGTAACCCCGTTTTTACCCTGTAAACTATCACCACCACCATGGCTATTCACTTCCCCCTCCTTCACTATTTTCCACCTAAAAGAGGTTTGCCATGTTGGCATCCATAAATCCACCACATAGATCAAGGGGTTCGGGATCACAGGTTTGGGTTCACAGGCAAAATAGTGGGCAGGAATTACTTGTGTTCACACTCTCACAACAAACACACTCTCTTTTTGTGTCTACAAACAAGCACAGCTTGCAAGAAGACAAAGGGACCAAGAAGCAAGACCCTAGCTCGTTTTTCTTCTATAAAAGCATTGTAAAGCCTTTGAGGCTGAGGGTAGTTTTTATGTAGTTTTTTTAGTGTTTAAAAAAGTCTTAGTGTGTAATTTCCTTTCAGTTTTAAAAAACCTTTATTGTATGTTTCTTTTACGTTTATATGAGAAGTGAATTTTTAGTTTTCATTGGTTGTTTAATATCCTTAAGAGATTATAAGTCATATAAGCTATAAATACTTCTTTCAAACTGTTTTTAAACTATTAATCAACAAAATAAGGAAAGGCAAGGTTACTGTTTGGTTAAAGTATGGATGAATAAGCAGAATTGGATGGCTTATTGGTTTTGCTTAGTCTTAGCTTATTTATAAGCTTTTGGGTAGGAATAATTTAGAGGTGTGTGTGTGTGTGTGTGTGTGTGTGATCCTTTTTTGAGCTAAGGATTTTTAAAGGTATAATTCCTTTTTAATTTGCTTAAAAGTTACTTGGAGAAAGGAAATAGCTTATTAGCATATTTATGTTCTTTGTGCTTATTGATGTTTATTTGAGCTTAAGTTTGCTTCCTAGTACTTTAAGTTTGAGCTTAAGTTTGCTTTGCTTTTTCCCTTTTTATTGTCTAATAGTGCTTAAGTAGTATTAGTCCTTTTAAAATTTCAGTCAAACTTAGTCTTTATAGGTTTTAAAATCACTTTTCAAAATTAAGGGAGTGATTGGGTTAGACATAAAAACGGGTCAAAAATGTTTTTGAATGGGTTGTGGTCACAAACTTAGATTGAGCTTAAGTATTAAGCTCATCTAAGTCTGTTTTTAAAAGTTTTTAAGTTTTGAAATTGTTTTTCAAAGTTTTTCTAAGTCACCCTTCAAACTGTGGTGTCTAAAAAAGCTTCAAGAAAGGAGTGCCTTTAGTGTGTTAAAACAAGCTGTCAAGTCCCTTTGGTCATTTGACTTGGTAAGTCAAACCACCAAAGTTTTTACGTGTCAAAGTTTTTAAAAACTAAAAGCCCTTTTCACTCCCCTAAATTCAGCAGGTTTAAATGTGTTGTAGAAGCTCAAAATTTGTGCACAAATCCATTTGCTAGAGTACTTAAGCTGTTTTAACTTATTTTTTGTTTTGAGCTTATTTGACAGCTTTTAAAAAGCTGTCAAATAAGCCCTTGATTTAGCATTAAATTCCCCTGGTGCAAAGGGGTGGTTTTTAAGCTTCCTTTTCTAGCTTTCTAGTGAACATAAGCCCTAACTTTTGGCTTATCTTAAGAGCCCATTACCTCTAGATAAGCTTCGAAAGCCCTTTTAGATAGCTTATTTTTGAGCCAAAAGTGTCCCTAAGCTTTAATCATACACCAACAGTACTAACTCTTTAGTTAGTACTGTTGAGGTATTAAGCCAATCTCTAGCTTATTGAGCTTATCCCACTTGCTCAAATTGTGTTCCTAATAGCTTTTTAGGTTAGTGTGTTAAGTTGAGTGCTTATTTTCCTTATTTTCTTAGCTTATTTAAGTGTTGACAGTTAAGACTTTTTGCCTTTTAAGCTTAGTTTAAGCTTCTGTCCATTTTAAGCCCTTTAAGCTTATTTAGTTGTAGGTTTTAGCCTTTTAGTGCTTATTTAGGATAAGCTAGCCAGCTCCTTTAGCTTATTTGTCCAAGTGTTAGCTTGTTAGTCTCAAAGTCCAAAAAGACTTAGCCAATTTTTAGCCTTAAGCTCATTTTAACTTCTGTCCGTTTTAAAAAGCTGTTTTTAAGCTTATTTATAAGCTTTTAGAAAAAGTGGTAGTTTTGAAAATTGTTAAGCTCATCGAGCTTAACAACTTTCATTCACAAAGTTTTTCCAAAAAAAAGGGGAAAGACAAGGGGTGACCCGGGTGAGCAAGACTCGAACCCGGGTCTCAACCCTCGATACATCCCCCTTTACACACACCACTTACCGCTGCGCCCTTGGGACTTTTACGTTAGTATCCCAAGGGCCAGGGTATTTAAGGGTGTTTTTGGCTTTATAAGCCATAAGCTGTTACAGCTTATTTTCGGGCTTATTATTAAGCCAACTTTTAGTTTCTTATTTTTCGTAGGTTTATTATAGTGTCTAGTATTTTTAGTAAAATTTTCAGAATTTTTCAAAGTCGTTTAGTATTTTTTATAATTTAATTTCGTTAAAAGTTTAAAAAATTCATAAAAAATACAAAAATTATCAAAAAAATATTTTTCTTTTTTAGAAAATTTTATTTAGTCATATAGTTTGTAGGAAAAATATAAAACTTTTCGTAGGGTCATTTTTATAACTTTTTGCTTTTTAAAGAACGGGTCCGGGTGCGGTTTTTGTCTTGACTCGTTTTTGGGTCAAACGACCTCCGTTTTCAGTCTAGTCTTTTTCATTCTTCGTTATTTGTCTCCTTTCCCTAGTGTAGTTTGAAGTGAAAATTTCTCGTAGAGCTAATTTTGAAGATTTAGGTTTTTTCCCCTATGTTCGGTGGATTCCGTGCTCCCGTTTTTTTAGTTTAATTATTACGTATTTTTTTTAGGATTTTTCTTAAACTTTTTGTTTGTTTATTGTCTAATTCTAACCATTTCCACACTCCCAAAAGATTTTTCTCTCCTTCAAACTCAAATCTTCCGACATGTATCATTTTCCCAGTCACATGGCCTCATTGGAGGATTACCCCCCCCCCCCCCCCCCCCCCCCCCCCCCCCCCCCCCCCACCCCCCCCCCCCCCCCCCCCCCCCCCCCCCCCCCCCCCCCCCCCCCCCCCCCCCCCCCCCCCCCCCCCCCCCCCCCCCCCCCCCCCCCCCCCCCCCCCCCCCCCCCCCCCCCCCCCCCCCCCCCCCCCCCCCCCCCCCCCCCCCCCCCCCCCCCCCCCCCCCCCCCCCCCCCCCCCCCCCCACCCCCCCCCCCCCCCCCCCCCCCCCCCCCCCCCCCCCCCCCCCCCCCCCCCCCCCCCAACCCCCCCCCCCCCCCCACCCACCCCCCCCCCCCCCCCCCCCCCCCCCCCCCCCCCCCCCCCCCCCCCCCCCCCCCCCCCCCCCCCCCCCCCCCCCCCCCCCCCCCCCCCCCCCCCCCCCCCCCCCCCCCACCCCCCCCCCCCCCCCCCACCACCCCCCCCACCCCCCCCCCCCCCCCCCCCCCCCCCCCCCCCCCCCCCCCCCCCCCCCCCCCCCCCCGACCCGAGGAATAATTCTTCTAAAAACAACTTCTCGTTTTATTGATCTTGTTGATTTTAGACCGTTATAAAATTTTATATTTTATTCATATATTATCTATTTATTAGTATAAAAATCGACGATCAATACATTGTGAAACCTCCGAGTGTGTTTGATACTGACATCTACCTCATCTGGTAGATATTTAAAATCAGTAATAATCCCATCATCATCATAAGACAAGCCTATTTCAAAGATACCTACACTGATTTAATCATAAATCCATATTTCAGGCATCTCATCAACATCTGCATCAAAGAAAACCTCTTTCCTTCCATTATCAGCACTAGGAGAGATAGCTTTAATATTGCCAGGAGTAACATCCTCAAAATCCAGTATTAAAGAATTATCACTACCAGTATTTAACAGGATTAGAACTGGTAGGATGCTGTGGCAGGTAATTTGAAAACCTTAGTTAAAATTGTCTAAAGTGCTTCAAACAAAGCAACCACACTTTTTCTAAAGGTCAATAATGTCAATCAACAGACTTTGGATATTGGTGTAGAAGATTGCTGCATTAGGGAGTGGTCTTCTTTTTAGCAATCTTATTTTTTTCAGAAACCTTGCTGCTATTTCTCTAAGTTGCTCCATCGAAGAGATGTAGAAGAAACCACCATCAGGTCTGCACCTCCTCAGTCTGCACATCTGATAAAATCAATGACCTCATTTAACGCAGCTGGTTTGCTTGATTTGTGCGAAGAGGAGTGACGAGGGGTGCGGGATGCCGGGGCGAGGGGGGGGGAGTAGCGTGCTCGGGTGGGGGGGTGACATAGTGTCTTGTGTGGGGTAGGGAGGTGGGGAGATATGACGTGATAGGCGCGGCGGTTAGAGTGTATGTTTAGAAGGGTGGAGGCGTGTGTGTGTTAAATTTTGGGGTTGGATTATTACAATCTTGTCAACTTTCAATTGAGGAATAACAATGTACACTAGAGTCAAACATCCAACCCTAGGCCTATTCCCTGTACATAGGTTTTTCCTCAAGAAATTGACATGAAGGTTACTTCAACTCTTTTGTTACTAAATTAATAACCCTAAAGGCTTTACTGTTCACATAAGAGTAACCAACAAGAAAACGCTCATCGATTTCCCATCAAACTTTCCTAGTGGGCTAAAGAGTAATTGATGAATGTAACATGGCACCCAAATAGTCATTATGTAGCTAAGGATTGGTTTGTGGCCAAACAAAACTCATAAGGAGTTTGTTCTGATGCTTGGTCCCACTCATACCCTGTTGACGGTATAGCAAGCAGTATTGACTGCTTCTGCCCAAAAAGTGGTAGGTAATTTTGAGTCAGCTAGCTCAGTCCTACAGCCTCTATACAGGTCCAAAATCATTCTCTCAGCAACCCCATTTTGCTGAGATTCTGCATGACTAAACTCATATTTTATACCCTGTTTCCCCAAGAACTCAAGCAAACCCTGTTTTTAAACTCTGTCTCATTATCTGTATCTAATGATTTTTACTTTTTGATTAAGTTGGTTTTCTATCTGTCTTATAAAAGTCTTAAGGATGTCACTAGTCTCATCCTTTTTGGCTAGAAAGAATACCCAACAAAACCTTGAACAGTCATCAGTAATCACTAGACAGTAACTTGCATGGTTACACTCCCTCACAGAGGAGGTCCAAATAAGTCCAAAATGCTAGGTGTGTAATGGTGGTCCATATATTTTGTCAATCTTGCCTTACAGGAGGCCTTGTTGCTTTCCCTTCTGACAAGCAACACAATGTGGTCATTTTTGAAACTCTTGAATGTAAACCCACTAACTAGATTCCCTTCACAAGTTTATTTAAGTTTTTGAAATTAAAGTGAACCTAACCGTCCTGTGCACAATTAGCTTTCATCAGATGGCTTTTGCAATAAACAGTGTAACCTTTGAAGAATCAACATTTTTCATATCAAAAGTATACATGTTGTGTTGCCTAGGAACTTTAAGAAGGACCTGATTTTCATCAGGCATCTTGAAGTCAGAGGACACCACAAAACACTCTTTTTCAGTAAAAAGTACATTTAGCTTTTTATCACATATCTGAGATATGGAGAACAGATTAAAATGTCCAAGTTCTTTCACAAAAGCCACATCAAAAACTAAATTTCCTAATCTAATTGTACCTTTTCCACTGATACTACCTTTACTTCCTCCAAAAGTAACAGATCCCACTTTGGATAGTTCTTGATAATCTTCAAGATGGGCCCTGTTACCAGTCATGTGCCCAGAACATCCACTATCAAAAATACCTCTATGCTCCATATGCTTCAGTGGATTGATCCTCACCATCAAAAAGAGATTAGTTTCCTTTGGGAACCCAGGCCTTCACAGTTTGGACGCCTTGTGGACCTCTAGAAACATTAACATTTGAATCAGGGGTTGGTCCACTATTGGTATTGGAGAGTGGTATTACTTTTCTCCAAACACAACCTGCTGAGGTCTTAACAGCAGTGCCCATTTTGCCCTTAACAGCATATTTATTTGACTTGTGTGCTGTATTCCTTGAAAAGGGTCTATTTACAGGTGACCTTTGTTTTGAAAAACATTTCTTTGGACTTTTAAAGATCACCTGAGAAAAGTTTAGTGCTGGTTTTGTTTGAAGTCTGGTTAGATACTGTCTAATTTACTCTAGCATCATAACATTCACACTACCAGAATTACAATGCTTGCAGTATAAGTTCTAAGAACTACCATAACTTAATTTGAGTGCCACAATTAACATGCACACTACCAGTATAACTTTTGCTTGCCAGTATTAAATCTAGAACTACCAGACTTAATTTGAGTGCCAGCTGAACTAACAGTACTAACATTTCCATGACCAGTATTAACATTTACCCTACCAGTTTTAATAGTTTTGCTAGCAGTACTAAGGTTGGGTCTAATGTTACTTAGTTGTACAGGTCTGGGAGTGAACTGATTTGCTTTATTCACTCTGTTAGTGTTAGTCCCAAGTCGTGTGGGCTTGCCGAACATCACATGAACCACCCTATTGGGGCTCTTAAGAGCAGCTTCTCTTGCCATCTTCTTCTCATAATAGTCACAGTCCTTAATCAAGTGACTAAGACTTCCACACACAAAACATGTTTTTCTTTCAAAAGAATATCCTACACCTAATTCCCTTTCCATTCGTTGATTCTAATTCTGTCTGTTATTTGAAGGAATAGGTGAGGAAGTCACTGGTGTCCTAATTGGTTGCCTAGGAGTTTTTACATGCTGTGCACAACTAGGGACACTGTCTGTTTGGTTAGGACACTTGTGGTTGTAGTCTTTTGGGTGGCAAAGTAACCTGCTCATTTAAAGGTATAAGGAATATGGTCATGGATAGAGGCCATCATTGACTATTGGTCAGTCAGCTCTAGCTCCCACACTGCATTGGATGGATATGTGAGTAAACCGTGGAACAGCATGCAACACAGAGGACTAGGAATTGAGGTAAGGTCCATATTTACCATACTCATACAGAGAATCATCTATGTCCTCCTGTTCCCTAGGGGTATAATCACCACTAAGAGGATGGGGGACACCTTTATACTCTACCTGTTTAAATCTGCTGTATAGAGGGATGTCATAATATCCTGCATCTGTTTCCATTTAAATAAGAGCAAAAATACCTATAAACTTATCTCTTCCTCATATCCTAGAACTCAGCATTTGATTGTATCCAATCATAAAACCTATCTTAACAGTTGAGCTCACCCACAATCAATTAGCTTCCAATAGATTTTTAGAAGATGCAAACCAAAATCACAATTTTTTGTAAAGCATCTGTCCTTGAACAGCTTTCATTCCTATACTTCTATACTTTTTCAGCTTTCTTCTTTTTCAGTAAATTTGATTAGCATGAAAATTTAATTTTTTCAGTTAAAGAAGATTGTGTATGTGGGAGGCTCTAGCTGAGATATCTAATGTTCATACAGCAGCTTATAGGCAGTTAAGGCAGCTCCTGATCACCAATTCTAGATTGATTCATCAAACCTACTGTAAGAGCATTATATGAATCTAAACATAATTTAGAGCACATGGATACCTCATTGTTTATAGTGAAAGCCATTAGAGCATGATTGAGTTCCTCATCTGCAGTCTGCTCTACCCAATTGATCTGACCTTCATCAATGGTCATCAAGGCTTCCTTTTCAGTTCTCACTGGCTTGAAATCCTGACCTCTACCTGCTTCCTGCCTGCTACCTTCCTTTGAACCTTTAAACTTGCACTCCCTTGCAAAATGCCCAGTATTGTGGCAATTGAAACATTCGACTTTTCTCTTATCAAATGCCACATGCATTTTTCCATCCACTCTTGGCCTTCTGCCTGTCTTCTTGTAGAACTTCTTAATCTTTATGGCAGTCATAGCAATCTGCCAATTTATATCCCATTTCTTCCAAAACATCATCAATTTTATCTAGGTCTTCATGTTATCAAAATCCACATTATCAGCATTTGTGCTAGAAAAGAATGGATAAATTCATCACGAATAACCAGAGTAGCAGTTGTTGTTGCTTTGGAAGATGAGTGGATAAAGAACTATAACTACCTGACTGTGGCTTGCTTATGCTTGCTGGAAGAGGCTTTGGCTTGAGGATAAGAAAAAAGCCACATTATCAATGTAAGGGAAGAGATGATACCTTTTTGGATGTCTTGTTCAAGACACTCAGATTATTTTATAAATCTCTATTGACAGTGTGTCAATATTCTTCTTCGTTCTCATTGTCATGGCTAGACTGTCCCACGCAGGAGGAAGGGACCTCAAAAACTTGTGATTTGCGTCTTCATCTGACACACCAGCACCAAGGGCATCCAACTGTGATAGGAGTTTTTGGAACCTATCATACCCTTTCTCTAAGCTTTCCTTAGACGAGATAGTAAATGCCTCAAACTGTTGTTTCAAAACAGCTTTTTGCATTTTCTTTGAGTTCGCATTACCACCAAACCTTGTCTTGATGGCTGCCCAGATCTCTTTGGCATCATCCATGCCATGAAAATGTCTGAGATGATCTTTTGGAACAGCCATTAGCAGTAGTGTTCTAGCTTTCCTTTCTTTCTCATCAGCAAACTGTTCTTCCTGTGTGGCTGGAGGAAGAACCCTGTATACACCATCCTTACCTTTGGTGACTCACTTCTTTGAGTTCCCATTCTGAATCACTTTCCAGACCTCATTATCTATATACTCAAGATAATGTTCCATCTCCATCGCCCACGTATCATAATCATCTTTTTGAAGGACAGGCAGTTTAATGTTTGAAAGTGTATTAGTGGTGATTATTTGTGGTGGTTTAGCAGGAGCATCTCCTTTGTTGGATGCTGGTACAGATCCATCCAAAGATCTCATCATGAAGAAAAGTCCCTCACACCATGAAGAGAAAAATTATCGTTGCTGGATTAGACATGATTATTTGATTTGGTGGGAAGAAAAGGTTTTTGATCTATGTCAATCTTTGCAAAGTCTCCATTAGTGGCTCAGATACCCACTTGTAGGTCCTATTAACTGATCTGAATGAGCCTTGAATGACTTATAGTCCTTTGAATAAATCCAAAGATACTATAAGAGACAATGACTGTGAATATAAATATTGACGCAGAATATCAATACTTATACCAAGACGAACACAAGAACAAATACTAAAATTGCTATTACTATTACTATTTGATTGTGAATACTCAATCAACTGATGTTTACAATACTATTCTATGTTCCTTTTATAAGCTTAAGGAACCCTAAACGCGTTAAGAGATAATACTTATCTCTTCCTAAATCAACGCTAAATTGATAACTATTACTAAAATTACAACAGACTTAACTGTCTGACCAAGCAGTATTAACTTTAATACTGCCAGACTTAAGTTAATGCTGGCAGACTTAACTTGTTCTACCAGACTTAACTTCTATACTAACAGTACTAACTATTCAGCTATCAGTACTAACTATAACTAACAGACTTAACTTTAATACTAACAGTATTAAGTCTGTTTACAATATTTTCCTAACACATATGTTTGTGAACATTAGGACAACTGTATTGAATGTGATCAAAACTTCCACAGATAAAACATGCCTTGTTATTAAAAACAAAGTTACATCCTAATTGATTGGATTTTTGACCATTCCAATTTCTTTGGTTTCCTCTAGGTCTTTGTGACCTGTACATTTCTGCATACCTAACTGACCTCCTAACTGGTGTTTCAGGTTTAACAAACTCTTTCTTAGTAGCAGTAGGTATAACAGTTTTCTTTTCAACCTTAGGGATAGGCTCAACATCATCCTCATCATCTGACACCCAATCTTCAATGATTGGAGCATCATTATTCTCTCTAGCTTTCTTAGGTGCTTCTTCCCTAACTTGATTAGCAGGACAGAAAAACTTTTCTTTCCAATCTTTGTCTACCTTAAGTGAGCTAGTTTTAGAATCAGTCTTTTGTTGTTGTTTTAAATAGTCATCAGTATTCTCCTTGGAATTATCTGACTCTTTATCACAACCAGTGGTAGGCTTTACACTTGAATCCCTAGGACCATACTCATTTACCTCAGGTTGTTTGAATTCTTCTAGACCTGAATAAGATAAGTCTAAGGATGTTGGTCTATTTAGAATCAAAGGATGAGGTGAGGGGACAACATTATAACCAAAACCCTTTTTGCTTTTGTCAGTTATCTGACTTGCTAACAACTGATCTAAGTCTTTTGATGATTTTTCAAACTTTGCAATTTTAAACTCAAATCCCTCCTTTTCTTCCTTAACCTTTTCAAGTTCAGTCCTAAGTAATCCCATTAGATACTCTTTGTGACCTACACTTCTTTTAAGCAAAGCAATTTCCTCAGAAAAAAGAACTTCAGATTCTTTATATTTAAGAATTTGGCCTTCTAAAATTGATAAACCTCTTTTGTATGTAGAAGCTTTAAAACTAGTATCATCTAACTTAACAAGTAAATCATCATACTGTTTCTTTAGAGCTTCATAATTTTGCAAACAAGATTTAGAACAAGATTTATCATTTGATACCTCAGAGTCTGAGAATGCCATGAGAGCCATGTTTGCTTGTATTTCTTCCTCTGCCATGTCACTCCAATCAAAACCAGCACCATCTATGGCACACATTGCCTTTTCAGAAGCATCTTCAATCCTTACTGCCTTTGATGAGCCACCTTGATTCCAATTTCTGTTGTCTTTACTCCTTGGTGCTCTGCATTCTCTGGCAAAATGTCCCATTTTATGGCAGTTGAAACATTCTACCTTTGATTTATCATAACCAGCAGTACTGCTTCCATCAATGATGATCTTCCTTCCAGTTCTCTGATAGAACTTTCTTGCCCTCATGCTTAGTAGTGCCATATTCCACTTTAGATCCATTTCTTCCAAATCATCATCATGAAGTTGCTCAAGATCTTCATGAACTAGTTGAGACCCTTGTGGTTGAGTGGACAAAAAGGCATATACTGTGGCATCACTAAAACTAGCAGTACTAGTTTCAGTACTGGCAGTATTAACTTTGGTGGTACCAGTACTAACTTCAGGATTAACAGTATTAATATTATTAATACTGCTAGCACCTGTAGTGGTTAGAAATGCCAAGTTCTTTTCATCATTGATAGCACCAGTAGATCTTTTAACCTTTTGTTCAACAATTTTAAAATTGTTGTACAAATCATCCAAGCCCATAGTATCAAAGTCTGGTTTGTTCATCCAGACTACCACATGAGTATCCCACTCAGAAGGTAAGCTTCTCAAAAACTTAACATTTAAATCCTCTGGAGGAGTATCTACACCAAGAATTGCCAATCTACTAACAAGCTTTTGAAGCCTGTTAAAGATAGAGTCTAAAGATTCTGAGCTTGTAGCATTAAAGTTTTCATACTGTTGCTTCAGTAAGGCCTTTTGTGTCTTCTTTGTAGCATCATTTCCTCCAAAGCGAGCTTTAATAGCAATAAACATAGATTGAGCATCAGCATACTGGTTAAAGGTAAGCTGATGTTCATTTGGGAGTGCCATGAGGAGAAGACTTCTGGCTTTGACATCATTCTTCTTGCAAATCTTTTCTTCAGTAGTAGAGGGCACAGTCATCTTCAATGCTGTTGATGGACCTGATTCTGGTGTTGTAACAGGAATAGGTACCCAAGAATTCCCATTTTCTATTACCTCCCATAATGCATAATCTTGGATCTGAAAGTACTGCTTGATTCTGATTTCCCACATCTCATACTCTCCTAGTTTGAGCATGGGAAGCTTTGCCAACGCATTGTTCTAAGAATTTTCTAACTCCATTTTCCCTAGATCAAAGTTTCTCAAAGCACAGGCTCTGATACCACTTGTTGATCCCACGCCTTGATCGATTCTTTATGATATAAAGAGTTTGTTACCTTGGAAGAATCCAAAATAACAAAGATTGAGACTTTGTATGTATACCAAAGTGTATGCGGAATCTACACTTTGATACTCTAGAGAAATTTATGAATGAAACAGTAATGATCACACACAAACAATAATCACAAAAATCACTACTTCAATATTATAAATAATATGAGTACTCTTTAAGTACTGGGGTTACAAAACCTTGAAGCTATTACAAATTTTCTCTAAGAATAACTCTAAAAGTTCTATCTATCACTACTTTAGGGATCTCCTTTTATAGAAATACAAGGAGCCCTTTACAAATATATCTGCCTATCTAATAGGATCAGTTACAATTCAAAACTAAATATCCCGAAATACTCTCCATGCATTCTTATCTTCAGTTCATCAGCTTTGACCATTTAGCAGTACAAACTCCTTCAACTAGCAGTATTAAATAACATTGACAGTTCTAACTTAATACTGGCAGTACTAACTTTGTACTGGCAGTACTAACTCCTTTAGTACTGTTGGTAGTATAAAGTCATATGAAGATTTATTCCTAACAGACTGCTTGTTCATCTGCAGTGGTTTCATCATCCATATAGAGATCATCAGGAATCAGTATGATTGAAGGCTTAATTCGGGTATCAGTCGTTGTCCACACAGAGTATTCAGCTAAAGCAGCTGACTTTGAGGACCTTGGGGCTGCAATGCCTGTTGACTGATCTCCCTGATGAGTGGATGAGGACGGAGGTGGTAGAGGAGGAGCTTGGGCAGAATCGGAGGCTCCGGTTGTGCCAGAAGCCCCTGATGCGCCTGACGGTGGTAGAGGAGGAGGTGGTGGTGAAGGTGGCAACCCAGGGGGGGGCTTTGGAGAATCTTGCTTACCTTTCTTCTTAGTTTCCTCCTGAGCCTTATCATCATCAAATTCCTCACATTCATCATGATGG
>BQNB010002206.1:100703-127672 GCA_026074375.1 Tanacetum coccineum
ATCCAATGTAGGGGTGAGCAGAAAAACCGAAATAACCGAGAAAACCGAAAACCGAAACCAAACCGATCCGAAAATAACCGAACCGAACTAGTAACCGAACCGAATTTGCCAAAACCGAACCGAACCGAACTAGTAATTCGGTTCTCGGGTTGGATATGGATTTGACAATCAGAACCGAAAACCGAACCAAAAACCGAATTCATATAAATATATATATTTTTTATATATTTATATATATAAATACTATTAAAAGTTTAAACTAATATAAAAAAACAGATACACATTATACAATATACTAAAGATGAAATGCTATTTTGTCCTTTAGTGCCTACGATTTTAGGCCAAAACCATGAGCCCATTACCAGCCCACCACTAACCCAAAATAAAAACAAAACTTTTGGCATCCCAAAATTAAATATAAAAGAAAACTTACAAAACGACCCATCAACTTTTAAACATTTACGACTTTTTTATACAATAAACTTTATTTGCCAAATATATAGCACAATATACTAAAGATGAAAATGCTATTTTGTCCATTAGTGCCTACGATTTTGGGCCAAAACCATGAGCCTATTACCAGCCCACCACTAACCCAAAGTAAAAACAAAACTTTTGGCATCTCAAAATTAAATATAAAAGAAAACTTACAAAACGACCCCTCAACTTTTAAACATTTATGACTTTTTTATACAATAAACTTTATTTGCCAAATATATAGCACATATTCGAATTACGAACAAAACGAGTCCAATATTGTAATGCTTCTGACGTACGCACAATTTTATAAAAAAATGTTGGAGTGTAATATACATAGTAAAAAAGATAATTTCCAAAGGGCCCCTCAACTTTTAACTATTTACGACTTTTGTTAACCAAATATTTTGCTAACCAAATGAGTAAAACATAATATACTCGCCCCAACGACAAAGACTCATTCAAATTCCGTGATTGTTAAAAAATGTTGAGTGAAATAAAATAAATATGTTGCATACAAGTTAGCCCCCGCCACAATGCGCGGACACATTCCCACTTAATATTCATTTGAAATCGATTCGGAAAAAAAATATGTCCCGCAGCAACGCGCGACCAATTTCTACTGCTTGTTCTATACTATATATAAAAAAGTTAAGTCTTCTTCTTGAAAGTAAAAATTTTTTAAAAAACTATATATGAAAATCTTGAAAGTAGAAAAATTAAGAAAACTAATATAAAAAAGTTAAATCTTCTTCTTGAAAGTAAAATTTTTTAAAAAAACTATATATGAAAATCTTGAAAGTGGAAAAATTAAGAAAACTATATATATAAACCATAATTTCATTCATTATAACTATTTGCCGCTAAAAAATATCGTTGCTATGCATGCGTACTTGTCTAGTTCTTTTAAATAGATGCATTCGATCGGATCTATATAATAGTGCATGTGTTCTCCTATGCAATTATTTCTGAAAAAAAACAATTAGCCGCACAACTATACACTATTTAATATTTTATACACGCCTTAATCAATAATTTTTTAGCGCAATTAACTATCTCACAATATATACGTCAAAAATATATTTCAAATGTTCTTATCGTTACTTAAACGTGTAATCATTTGATTGATAAGTTTCTCACACGAAATGAGTACCTCAAGCCTTTTAATGCAACTAATATCCGCATTCTCTTAATTAATGAACAACCCACGTGCCGCTAGACCGAATTCATTTCTAGCGGTACGTGGGTTATTTTTTTTGACCAATTTCAGGCATTGATCACTCATGTCAGTGATAATAAGCACTAGATATGATTTTTTTCTTTTTTCTTTTGCAAAGCTAGATATTATGAAACTAATTAATTAACTGACTTGGTCCAGCTGAACACCCCCTATTGGCAAGACCTTCACATGCTTAATCATCCTCTTTGAAAATTATGCCATTAATTAGAAAGAAAAAAAAGAGCTAGTCAACTCTGTGACATCCATTCATGTCGTGAGCATGTGCTTAGTCATGTTACTATGATTCAAATATTGTTTCCTTTGTGTTAGTTAATGATACCTCATTCTGGTCAACCTTGTACAATCAAGAAGTCTAGCTGATGCTTTCTTTTTCTCATAGTTGGAGTTAATCTTTGAAAGAAGAACACAGGCTTAATTCCAAAAAAAAAATCCATCCAGTATTTTCCCGTAATATCCAAGCCTTGTATTGATTCTGTATTATATAAGCCATGGTTCATGCACTTTTAATCTCTGAAGATTAATTAGTTCAATATAAAGTACTTGCCAAGTGTTCAGTACTAACACACTTGGTACTTGAACTTCTGATCTTGTAAGGAAGACCTAGGAAAACCGAACATAAGGAGCTTAAAGTCTGATCCGTGGTAATTAATCGGGTAGCACCCACTTGATAGATTCCTGCTTTTATTAATAGTTACTATGAGAACTCAGTTTCTAAGTGTTTGGACCCTGCTAAAGCTGCTGTCTTTGGGATATGCGTCTTATAATGACTTTGCATTCCCTATTGACCTTTCACCACTTCATAACTACACTCGATTAACCGAAATCGAGAACCATTGCAGCTCTTTTATATCGTCAGCTTCTGAGTTAGAGGTTGATGATAATAGGGCGTCAAGGCTTAAGAATGAGCTTTCTTTCTTCAACGGAGATTGGGAGCAGGACTCTCATGGATCCCCTTTGATGCCCTTTGATGATAGTGATATGCCATATGCCACATCTTCGTATATCTCACCATGGAAAGTGGTCAGCTTTGAGGTTCAAAATGTTACTTCTTGTGCACCTCACCAGCCCAAAAACACAGTTAGCATCAATGGCGTTCTGTCTGTCGGCATAACAAGAAATAGCACAATAATTTCTGAACCGTACCTAATGTTTCATAAAATGCCTGGTATGTCCACTCTTAAAGTCAACTTTGAAGGTCTTTATCTTGAAACAAAAGAGAATGGTGGCGAGCGATTAATTTGTTTGTTGGGTAATTCAACATTCCCATTTAAGAAAGTTCCGACCCGTTTCTCAGAAGAATATATGGAATTGTATTTTTCTGCCAGAGACACAACATATAACGAAGAGCCTGTGATCTTACCACATGACCAGATTCTACTTGTTCTTAAGTACCTGAAAACACCCGCCTTATCCACTTACCGAATCCAAGGGGAAATGACAAGTTTACATGAAAACCAAGATTTTGAGTTCTTTGATAAAGTTCACATAACTTCCCACTCGAGTATCTCCCTAGAGGACCAAATTAGTATTCCCGACGAGCTCATTGTAGAATCTTTTGACCAAAATCCACTAAAAGATGCAATTTTAGAAGATGGTGTCAATAAGTTCAACAACTCTGAACTGTGCCGGATTCTCAAGTACTTTGAACATGAGGAATATATGGTTATGCCAAATTTGAAACTCGGTGGTCAGAATTGGTTCCAGGATACAGTTGGTCCTTTTCTTCTTGGAAACGAGATTCAGCTCGTTGATAGAAACAATCAGATTCTACGCGTGATCTTCCACAAAATCACATGCCATGAGGAGAAGGTTTCTGGAGTGTTGAGAATGTACCCTTCTACAATAAAACCACATGTGGCAGGACGCAGAACGGGTTTATCTACGTTGACTTTATCAGTCAAAGGAAAATGGAATTCCTCAACCGGACTACTATCTATGTTAGGTTGTCTTGGTCCAACACTTGTGAGATGTGACTCAGGTGTTTTGTTGTACTTTCCCAAGTCTTTTTCTAGCAAGCAGAGAAGCCTTGTTTCTGGAAGTATATTTAGTTTGAAAAGTGCACCAAATTATTTTCACCCTGTTTTCATAGGACTCGAGATGCTTTCCCCTGGTTTACAGGATGGCGGTTGGTACAGTAGGACTTATGCTTCATACAACTACACAAAAGGTGGTTTAGCCATTCATTTTAAAGGAAAGATTCAAGAACCTCCTCGATTGTTAAGTTATATCATGGAATTAATCTTTCGGTATCCTTTTGTTGAGGAAAGGGAATTTGGGACTTTTAATATGTCAAATCATTCCGGGGATGATTTAAAGATCGACACGTTTACAAGCTCCGAGACGTTTGTTAAAGTTGAGGTTCTGTCATTAGGTCCTTTATTTAAACAGAATGCTAATCTTTTGAATGGAGGGTATAACCATGAGCTTCATAACATATCAATGAACCTCTTGATTATAGAAGCACCGAAAAAAGTCAAAGAGGAATCGTACAGACATGTCTCGAGGTTGTATCTGGAGGGTGTATACGATCAACGTGTAGGGAAGCTGTATCTCATTGGCTGCAGGAAAGTAGACTTTGATCATGTGGATCTTGAAAGAGGCCTAGACTGTCGAATTGAAGTCACAATCGAGTACTCACCTATAAACACACGATGGTTGATTAATCCAAGTGCAAAGATCAGTATTGTAAGCCAAAGAAACAAGGAAGACGATTATTACTATTTCAAGCCAATACACTTGCATACATTCATGATGCAAGACACAAATCATGAAGAGAATGTCGTCTTTCGTAAAATCTTTGAAGGGTATTTCCAAGTTTTCCTTCTTTTGGTGTACATTTCGCACCTATTCAACCAAATCAAGTACATGAAGAAATCTCATGAACCAGTTCCTTATATATCTCTTCTCATGCCAGGTTTCTGGATCCTCGGCTATGGTATAACCATTATATATAGCGAAGAAATTCTGATCATGTCATCTGAAACTCAAGGTTACAAGAAACACCCTTATGATCTTCAAAACTACAAACGATATCTGACAAATCTTGATTATTTAGCAAGATTTCTTGTTCTAGTTTCCATGTTCCAAATGGGTATAATTTTTGTAATGGTGTTGAAAGCTCGAAAAGTACTTCGTGCTCAAGGCGTCTCACCACCAAGTGAGAAAAAGGTTATAACTGTTAGCTTGATATGCTACATGTGTTATCTTCTCCTTAGGATCATTGAGGGTTGGATCAGGCTACATCTAGCCGAAGTTACCATCACAAGAGACGATTATGTGAAATTAATAGTTATGGCGTTCTGGTACACCCTTAGTCATCTGCAAGATTACTATATGATTCCTCAAATAGTTGCTCATTGTATATGGAAGAAGCCTCGTCTTAATGATCCTTTACTTAAATATTTTTTCACTGGCCTTTGGATTCCAGCTTTACTTCAGTTTGTTTATGAAGCTGTTAGAAATCCAGTAGTTGCCCCGTTTGATATTGTCATGTGAATTTGAATTCTTGAAAGCTGTTTTTTTCTTTCTTTTGTAATGTACTGTTTCTCAGCTGATAAAAGTGTGTACTTTTGGTCTGCAGTAACAGATATGCAACTTTATTTTTTAAGCACTTTTGACTATCGAATGTTTAGATTGCTACGCTCGACTTTATTTATTTATGGTATTCCTTTAGGGGAGCCAGATAGTATGTGTTATAAGCGTGTGTTATAGCACCCATCGCGTCAGTTTTTGACCTATAACATTCCTATAACACAAAACTATAACACACTCCGCATACTGAAATCGAGACAGAACATGACGAACACGAACCTAATCCGATGTCACATAGTTAAACAGGTTAACAGGATGACTTGTTTAACACCTACCAAACCCGAACCTGGACTGCTTATTACACTAATTAGGCGGGTTGACCTGTTTTTTACCCAAACCTATTTATTTTCTTGTCGGTCTCGGTGTTTCTTGTCAATTGCCACCTCTAATTTAAATGGGTCAGTTTTGTTATATACAAGTGAGGAAACACCAAATTAGTTTTTGGGTGAGTGATAGCTCAACCTGCGTCTCTCAGTGAAGAAAGGGGTGTGTACGGAGTACTAATTTGTTATCTTAAATTGTAGAAGCACAATGTGATAAAACTGGAGGGTACAAAAATACAAATACCATAGATGCATTTAGAGGTGTTATCGGGTCAGGCTGAGTCGGTTACAAATACCATAGATGCATTTAGGGGTGTTACCATGAATGCATTTGTATTGAGTTCTTACTAATTTAACGGCTTTGGTTTCGAGCTTATAGAGGCTTTTACGAATTTGGTAGAGATTGAAAAAGGGAAAGAATATGTCGAAGATATTTGTGTGATTTGTCGCGAGGAGTACAAAAGCAGTGAGATGATCGGGATACATTTTTTTTTAAAAAGGCAAGTTAGTTGTTAGTTGTTCGAGCTCACCGTGATTTAAAGTTTCATGTTCACTTTGCATGAGCAGAAGGCGATGAGATGATCAGGATACTGAAATGCAAGAATTTTATGTTCACAATGAACTACAAAATTAACCACAACGAACACATAATTTAAACCAATAACACTTGAGCCTCATAAACCTTATAATCCAACAAGGTAGTACACGTGCATAAGTAGGCAGTTTTGGTGGGCCTGTAGCCCACTACGGACACTAGCCCATAACCGAACTAATTTTGTTCACCAACAACCTGCCCATATACCATCAAATACTCACCCGATGGTCACTCGTGCTAAGTATGACATTTCTAAGCCTGTCGATCGTTTGTCTCTTCACACTATCATGATAAAAAAATACTCGCCGACATAGGCCCAACACATAGCCCATATAAAAAAAACAATTATTAACATGAGACCGAAAAAATAAACTTCGCACAAATCAAAAAATAAAAAAAGAATAAAAATAAAAAATTTTAAAACGCAAAAATTAACCGCACTATTAAAACAATGAGACCGAAAAAAATAAACCCGCAAAAATACAAATACAAAAAAAACAAAAACGCCCTCAGTAACGCGCGATTCTCATCTTAAAGCCCATGTTCCCCATAAAATTATTTAAAAAAAAAACCGCCTAATTAGCTAAAAAAAGGAAACCTTTAAACAAAGCCCCACACTAAAAGCCCATAAAAATGAAAAAAAAACAAACTAATTAAACATGAGGCCGGAAAAATAAAACCGCACAAAATAAAAAAAATAAAAATATAATGTCTCACGTAGAATAAAACGACGTATTTTTGTTCCACAACCGCTAACAAGTGCTTTTCGGCCCTTTGTCTTACCAATTTGGGTCCAACCCATTTGGCTTTTTTTTGTAGGCAAATTTAAAAAAAAACCGCACGGACACAAAAATAGAAAAAAAAATACAATAATAATTTGACTTAATTAAGATAAAAAAAATACCCACGAACCAATGAGGCCCAACACAAAAGCCCATATATAAAAAAACTAAACTATTAAACATTGAGGCCGAAAAAATAAACCCCACAAATAAAACATAGAAAAATATAAAAATAAAATTTTAAAAATTTAAATAAATAAAAAAACGCAAAAATAAAAAACCCCACTATTAAACATAACAGACCGAAAAAATAAACGCACCAAATAGCAATAAAAAAACCCATGTTCCCAAAAAATTATATTAAAAAACCAAAAAACCCCGTATAGTAAGCCAAAAAAAGAAACCTTTAAAAAAAAAACATGAAGGCCGCCCCACAATTATAAGAAAAAAAACAAACCTATTAAACATGAGGCCGAAAAAATAAAACCACACAAAATAAAAAAAATAAAAAATAATAATGCCTCGCAACTACGTGAAAAAAATTAACGACCCACAGCAACGCGCGGGTAATCATGCTTGTTTAAACCAATAACACTTGAGCCTCATAAACCTTATAATCCAACAAGGTAGTACACATGCATAAGTAGGCAGTTTTGGTGGGCCTGTAGCCCACTGCGGACACTAGCCCATAACCGAACTAATTTTGTTCACCAACAACCTGCCCATATACCATCAAATACTCACCCGATGGTCACTCGTGCTAAGTATGACATTTCTAAGCCTGTCGATCGTTTGTCTCTTCACACTATCGCCATCTCACCTATTCCGAGCATATTCATGCTCTTCGTGATCCTTTTTGGCAAAAAGCTATGTTAGGTGAGTATAATGCTTTAATTACTAAAGGAACGTGGGTTCTCTTGTCTGGTCCCTGCTAATATTAATATTGTGCATTCTATGTGCCTTTTTAGGCATAAATATAATGTAGATGGATCTCTAAGTTGATACAAAGCTCGCCTTGTGGCGAATGGACGCAGTCAGCAGTTGGGTATTGATAGTGATAAGACTTTTAGCCCGGTTGTCGAACCATATACTATACGCACTCAGTTTTTAGGAATTGGCCTATTCATCGGCTAGATGTAAAGAATGTTTTCCTTCATGGTCATTTATCGAAGACAGTTTATATGCATTTTGTGGACCCTCGTCATCCTGATTATGTTTGCTGCAATTCTCTTTATGTGCTTAAGCAAGCCCTTCATGCATGGTTTCGACATTTTGCTTCTTATGCTACACGAGTTGGTTTCATCATAGTAAAACTGACTCATCATTATTTATATTCCATCATTGGAATTGCGACTTCATGTTGATGATACCATCCTCACTGCTTATTCTACATCTTTTCTATACAGAGTTATCTCCTCGCTTCATGCAGAATTTGCTATGCCTGAAATGGGCATACTTAATTATTTTCTTGGTATTTTTGCTCAACATACTATTGCAGGTTTATTTTTATCTCAGGCTACTTATGCTGAAGAAATTCTTGAGCGGGCTCATATGGAGAGTTGTAAACCTTGTCGGACTTCTCTTCCTACTGACTCTAAGATTGGTCCTAATGATGATCATGTTTGTATCCTACCATGTATCGTAGCTTAGTCGGCGCTCTTCAGTTTTTTACCTTTGCTCACCTTGATTTGTCATATGTTATTCAGTAGGTGTGTCTTTATATGCATGATCCCCGGGGGCCGTATTTCTCTTCTCTCAAACGTATTCTTCGGTATGTTCGAGGTACTCTTGATTATAGTTTGCAAATGCATGTTTCTACCACTAGTCAACTCACTGCTTACACGGATGTTGACTGGGCCGATTGTCTTTTCACTCATCGTTCCACCTCTGACTATTGTGTTTTTCTTGAGGATAACTTGCTTTCTTGGTCTACTAAGCGGCAGACTCCATTATCCATTGTTGTTGCTGAAACACCTTGGGTACGCAATCTTTTTTGTGAACTGCATCTGCATGCACCTGTTTTTAATGCTACTTTGGTGTATTATGATCATGTCAGAGTTGTCTATCTCTCCAACAATCCGGTTCAACATCAGCGCACCAAACATATAGAGCTTGATATTCATTTTGTTCGTGATTTTGTGGCAAAGGGTCTTGTGCGTGCCATGCATGGTCCCTCTCGCTTTCAGTACGCCGATATTTTTACCAAGGGTCTTTCTAGTGCATTGTTTCAAGATTTTTGCTTGATTTTGAATGTCCGAAGACCTCTCTCTCCAACTATCGGGTGTATTAGCCGAATGGATTATGAGGCTCAAGTGTTATTGGTTTAGGATTAGCACACTATATTATATTATTTCTTAGCAAGTTATAATCAGTCACTTCACAATATCTAAACATAACACATGATAATATTGACCCGTCACATTCTTAGAGAAGCATACAATGTTAAAGCTCGAATTGACAGAGACATATAACAAAATGATTATAAGAACGGTTGAATGATTCGATTAAGTGAAATAAAGGATAGATGATCGATTGAGAAATAGCTGAATTGATCTAATCACACAAGAACAACTTGTGGATTCAATTATGTTTGAGAGCAACTCTTTAAACTTGTAATTCACTTAAATGATCAAGATGACTAACTATTTTCCCTCTTTTAAACCAACTCAATATAACTATTGAAATATGTCATAATTGGTCTGTGTACTATGAATGCTAATTTGACCCATAACATACAATGACGAGCCTGTGATTTTACCACATGACCAGATTCTTGTTTACCTGCAAGTTGTCTCTTTACCCACTACCCAATCAACGGAAAAGTGACAAGTTTGAATAACAACCAAGATTTTAGATACTTCGATGTACTTCACGTAGCTTTTCCCACTTGGATTACTTGTTAGGAAAACTATCTAGCATGAAATTAGCAAACACTTGTGGTTCTCATAGTATATTCCACCCTCATATCATATGACTGCTATCTCTTCGCTACGTGCCTTGTCTCCCTATGATCTTTTTCTAGTCAAATACGAGTAGCCTTTGTGCGTGCGCCACTCTATTTTAGCCCCGTCGTGATGCAACTGAAAAACAAAGATCAACACACAATAATAGGAAGGAATATATCTATGAGATGTTGGTATTAGGGTCCCGATAATCAAAGGTTGCCGGATAAATTCTTGAATCGTGTAAAAGTCCACTTTCCTGATACAATATTTCTACCCTATTGATTGCCTTGGGTTACAAGAAATTTGTATAGAAATAAGACAAGAATGAACACTTAACTAAGTCTGAATACTTTAAACGAAATTTGTATACCCCATTTTGCCTAGACATTGAGTTTTCATTCTTGTCTTATCCCTATACAAATTTCTTGTAACCCAAGGCAATCAACAGGGTAGAAATATTGTATCAGGAATGTAAACTTTTACACGATTCAAAAATTTATCTGGCAACCTTTGATTATCGAGACCCTAATACCAACACGAGATTGGTTCGAATTATGTTTTTTTTAATTAAGTCTGAATACTTCAAACAAAAACAATCGTCCCTTTCTTTGTAGATTACAGCCTTTATTTATATCTTAGTAAACATATAAAATTAGAAATATATCTTTGGCATACAACGACCAAAGAATATATGGAAACAAAATCAAATATAATCACACACTCATAAAACCATGCATTGTCCATGTCACCACCATACGCCCCTGCTAGAAAACTATTTGTCCTCGATTCTTGCTGGACATTTCCAGTCTGGTTCGGTTCGGTACTTTCCTCATCTGTAACATTAGGGGACATGTATGCTACATTAAAGGTTGAAGATACATTGTACTCACCGAGCAAATCGATCTTGTAGGCATTATCATTGATCCTTTTGAGAACTTGAAATGGACCATCTGTACGCGGTTGTAATTTTTCGAATCTACCCGTCGAGAAATTTTCTTTTCCAAGTCAAATCCATACCAAGTCTCGTTCCTTAAACACGACCCTTTTGCGATGCTTATCCACGAGTACCTTATACTTAATTCTTAATGTGTGCTCACACGTTTTCATGTAACTTATAAACCTGTTTGGCATGATCTTCTCCTTCAGAACTAACATGTGCGGGTGTTAAAATAGGTATGCAGTCAAGTGGAGTGATGAGATTAACACCCACCACCATTTCAAATGGTGTCTTTTTCGCGGTGTGACTTTTTGATCGGTTATATGCTTACTCAGCTTGGGGCACTACCAAATCTCATTTTCTAGGGTTCTCTTCAAATAAACTTTGTAATAAATTTCCCAAACTTTGGTTAACCGCTTCAGTTTGCCCATCTGTTTGTGGGTGGTGTGACGAACTAAACTGAGGTTTAGTTCCTATCTTTTGCCATAATGTATGCCAATAATGACTAACGAACCTTACAGTGCGATCAGTGGTGATGGACTTTGTCACACCATGCAATCACACAACCTCATGTAAATTTAAGTGTGCAACTTGTGATGCATCGAACGTCTTGTTGCAATGAATAAAGTAAGCCATTTTGAAAAAGCGGTCCACTACCACCATGATTACGTCTTTATTTATTTGTGTTCGAGGCAACCCAAGAACACAATCAACACTCACATCCACCCATGAAACTACTGGAACGGGTAATGGCTGGTACAAACTCGCATTTGTGCTACGGGTTTTAGCTATCTGATACACCCGACATTCTTCCACAATCCTTGTAATATCACGCTCCATTTTTTGCCAATAAAAATGTTTGCTTAGCCATGTCATAGCCTTTTCAATCCTGAAGTGTCCTGCTAAACCCCGTGAATGACCCTCTATTATAACCAACTCCCTTAAAAAACATTTAGGAATACAAAGTCTATTACCTTTATAAAGAAAGCCATTATGCAAGATAAATTTTTTGAAGGCCTTAATTTTTACACTTCTGTCATATAGTTGCAAAGTTAGAGTCATCACTGTAAAGTTCTTAAAATGTCTCAAAGGCAACAACCTGAACTTGAAATGTTGAGAGTAGCATGTGTCTTTAACACAACGCATCAACAACTTTGTTAAGTGCTCCTGCTTTATGCTTACTAGAGAAGCTATAAGCTAGTAGTATTCCACCCATTTGGCATGTCTTGGTTTTAGATTATGTTGCCCATTTATGTACTATAGCGCTTCATGAGTAGAGTAAAAGATGAATTCATTAGCAATGAGATAATGATGCCAATACTCGAGGCTTGGAAAAATTGCATAAAACAACTTGTCATATGTCGAATATTTATGCCTCGTCTCATTTAATTTCTCGCTAAAGAAGGTTGCAGGTCGACTCTTTCGGCTTAATACACCTCCAATACCCACCCAGATGCATCACAGTGAACCTCAAATACTTCATTGAAATCGGGTAGTGTCAACATAGGAGTTGTGGTGACCTTTTTCTTCAATAACCCCATGCTTCATCGGCTTCTTGGCTCCAAATTAACATACTCCCTTTTATGCACTCGGTGATGGGCGCAATAAGGGTGTTAAAGTTGAATGAAACGACAACAAAATGGGGCTAGACAAAGAAAACTACAAACCTCGTAAATGCTTGTAGGTGTAGACCAATTAGTTATGGCGTCAATTTTTGCGGAGTCCATTCGAATACCTTCTTTAGAAACAATATACCCAAAAAAATCACCTCATTTGAAAGAAAGTGAATTTTTTAGCATTGGTATATAGCTCTGGCTCTTAGAACCTCAAATACTTGTCTAAGATGGTTCAAGTGCCGCTCCACTGTATTACTAAACACCAAAATGTCATCAAAATAAATAACTACAAATTTACCAATGTAAGACCGAAAAACCTAATTTATTAACCTCATGAAGGTGTTTGGGTCGTTGGACAGCCCGAAAGGCATCACCATCCACTCATATGAACCATCATGAGTCTTAAACGTCGTCTTCCATTCATCCTCGGGTCGGACACGAATCTGGTGTTACTCATTACCCAAGTCAAATTTTGAAAAAATCGTTGCTCCATGCAGTTGATCAATAAGATCATCAAACCGTTGAATTGGAAAACAATATTTGTAGAACCGTAAAGGGGGTGTGAACACGGTCTTATTGACTTCTTCTAAGTATCTAAAACTTCAAGTCTCAAAGAATCGTGTGGTGTGATTATCTACTTAATGATAAAGAAAATAAGTAGATGGAGATAGAGAGAAAGAGAGAGACACCACGTATACTGGTTCGGGATGGAGAGTTTATACCATATGTACGTCTAGTTGCAAATCCACAACACCTATACTATTACTCTAGTATAATCCTTATAGTGGACTATAAACTGTATTACAACTTCGCTCCACCGATATGCACTAAGATCGGCGCTCACTAAGAAAAGCTACTCCCTACGGTATTTCGCCCTCGGAATCCACCCCTAAGAACTCGTGGTTCGACTTTTCTTCTAGGATCACTAAGATCAACTAGGACCACTAAGAACTTCCCCTTGGAAGCTTACCAAACCCCAACTAGATCCCCAATGATCTAGGCTTGATCATAAAGATACAAGACTTCTCTTACAACCAAATTAAATGATAGTTGTTTGTTTCAAATCAAGTCCTAACCTAACCTAGAGACTCAATTCTAAAAGAAAAGGTATGAAAAAGAAGACCCTCGACTACTAACACACAAGTGTGGATTCGGTACTTGTGTGTCTCTCTTGTGGAGATGTGTTCTTCAATAGATGATAGAATCAGAAGATTAAGAACACAAGAGGTGTTAGACTTAGAGAATAGGAGAAGAGAAAAAGTGAGAAAGAAAGAATGACAAGAGGCGAGGAATACAAGAGCCAAGGAGGGGTATTTATAGGCACAACGAACTTTTAAGCGCAAAAGTACAACTACTTATCTTTTTATGTTCTTCCATTTATAAATAAAAAGATTAAACTTTGAGACTTGTAGTTTTATAGAAAAATAGGTAATGATTTTCACAACGATCTGCTTTGTACACCTTGTTTGTAATGATCATACGAATGCAAAAGTACAACTCATTTATGAAAAAGAAGAGACGACTTACAAGAAAACACGACGAAAGATGATTAGAACTAAGAGCGACCCAAACGTTGTTTATAAAATACCCGGATGAAATAACAATCAACCTCGAACAATATATCTTCAAATGGTTTGATCAAAGATTAAAAAGAAATGGATTTGGGTATGCTTGGTGGTTCAAACAAGAAAGAAAAGAAAGGAAAAGTATGTGTGTTTTTCTAGTGAGAGAATTTGCTTATGAAAGAATGAGAAACAAATGAGGTTAGAAGTATATAAGTTGGTAGAGGATGGAATGAACCTAGACTTGGTGTGTGGTCTTGTCCGGCCGAGTACAAGGGTAAGGAGGGGACCGAAATGATCCATGAATGGGAGTCGAGGAAGGACTTGTACAAGTGCCACTTTGTAGGGAGGTTTGTCTTGAAATTTCAAATTTCAAAAATGGGGATCCCATGCTAGAGTGTGTGTGTGTATCCGGTTACTACAAGGCCAAAAAGGGGGGACCAATTGGTCTCCAACATTCTAGAAATGGTAGTGTATGCTCATGAATTAATTACCAAGGTTCTATGCATACATGCATTACGATACTTAACCGATTACGTAAACAACGAAAATGACTAACGACTTCACGAAAAATTATAAAATTTTAAATATTAATTAAAAGCATAAAAACGCGTCCAATGATGAAAGACTACGATGAAATACAGTACGGTTCGCTCCCGGAGACGATTCTTAGATTGTAACGAGACAACTTCCCGGTTACACGTAAAAACTAAACGAAACGTTAAAAATTCAAATTATCAAACGGAAACGGCTAAATATTGATCAGAAATTTATGGGGTGTGACATCTTTCATCTCAAGTAAAGCATATCCCATAACGGGAAAGGGTGCGTTTATGCGAAGTGGCTTTTGACTTAGTTTGACCAATAAGGGAGTAAAATCTGTTACGTGATTAGGAACAACGTAAATCTAGATTAAGGTCAAATGAATACTTTCTTTTAATGGTATGTTTAAAGTATATTCATACAAGGTTTAGAAAGAAGTTTCGGCCTTGGCCAGAGGCATTTTATAAGATGTTTGAGTTAGCGTTTTGTTAAAAACGAGAGGATTTGTTTTTTGCTCCTCTCTAAGTCTAAACCTCATTTGGAGTGTTCCCAAATGCTCAAGTATCATGTACATACCTTTTTTAAAGTTTCCACATGTGTCAGGTAAGAGGAAAGCCGGCAATGCAAGATCTCTAAAACCGGGACAGCCCCTGGAGCGCTACCTCACGCGTTGGCGCGTGACTGTCACGCCAGGAACATAGTTCTAGTTTTCCATATTTTGGTATCGTTTGTTATATTAAGTGTTGCGAACGTTTATTTGTCATCGTCAAAATATAAAGGAGTTCCTAGTCAATGTTGCACCAACAATATTTAATTGTTAATTTATTGACTGCATGACTATCGATACACATCCGCCATGAACCATGTTTCTTAGGAACTAGTAGTGCCGGTACTTCACATGGACTCAAGCTCTCTCTATTGGATCCTTTCTTCAACAAATCTTGCACTTGTCGCCGTAAATCTTCATGTTCTTTGGGATTCATTCGATAAGCGACTTTGTGAGGTATGATTGCCCCGGGTACAAAGTTGATACAATGTTGTATATCCCTCACAGGTGGTAGTACATGAGGTAACACTTCGGAAACTCCATCCTTAAACTCCTCAAATACCGACGTCACTTCATGGTGAATGTTGTAAGTTCTTACGTTTGGTTCCACAAAGATTAAGGCAAACATAGTATTGGCTTCATGTGCCTTCGTCAAAGGTTTTACTCATGACAAAATCTGGTTTCTTGCCTCCTTTCTAAGATCTGACGGACCAAGGGTGATGGTTGTACCATCCTTCTCAAAAGTGTAAGAATTTTTAAAGCCGTCATGCTTAGTCTTACGGTCAAATTGCCATGGTCGTCCAAGCAAAATATGACATACGTCAATCGAAACAACATAGATAAATCAAGCACACAACACATAGACAAAATTGATGAATTAATGATAAATAACCATTACTTAGATTAAAACATGGATTCAAGGTAGTTTGATAGGGTTTTGAGGACCTAAAAATGACCTATGAAGCTGCTACAAGAGCTAGGGTTCGTCTCCCTAATTTATACAAAGTTATCCCAAAAGTTACACACTTGAAACCCTAAAATTAGTTTAGTATATATAGAGATATCGCTGCGACGGCGTCGCATTGTAATCCTAACACCGTCGCTACATGGATGATTCTAGATCCTCATTGAGTCGGTTACGTCCCGACGCTGTCACTAAATCTCTGACACCGTCACTAGATGGATCACGACGGCGTCACTTTATGCCTACGACGCCGTCTCCACGTTCTGTAAGCAATACTTCTTCAAGGATTTGGTGTAAGTCTGTAATCTCGTCCGTTTCTTCTCCAAATAAGCCCAAGTCACGTGCATTCCCTCAAAATGCCATCCAAGTGCCAAAAACTTGAAAATAAACAATTAAGCACATAATCTAGGCATATTTGCATGATTTAGGGGGCTAAATGACCCTGCAATAGTGTATAAAATGACACCTCATCAAATACCCCTACACTTGGGATTTGCTTGTCCTCAAGAAAATGGGGTTTTCTACCTAGACAATAGCAATATGAGGGTCATTTAACCTACTCTTTAGAAGTATTTTACAACACAACCTTATAGACCTCGTAATTAAAAGCACGAAAAGTATATACTAGAAAAAAAATATGTTACGATAGCACCTCAATAATGTTTGGATTCTCTCTTCTCTCGGTAAGATAATAAATTTATAACATAAAAGGAAATGAAAATCAACACTCATTACCTGTCATATCATATAAATTACTATAGGCTTGGTAAAGGAGCAAACCTCCACCGCTGGGGGTAAGCATTATTCATTACTATCTAAGATCCTTTTAAAGGATTGTGGGGGTGTAGGTGTAAGATAACATATAATGGAAACATAAACGATAGGATACATTTGGGTGGTGACTTTGGGTGAATTTAAGAAGGTTACTAATTATTTATACGAATACACGCTGGTTTGGTTGCTAGGCCAAGACTCGCACGAAGATATACAGACTCTACACAACTCTACATCAATCTCTTTCTTTTTCTTTTCTTGACTCTAATATAAACATAACATAAGCAAATGGCAGCCCGTATATTTTTTTCACTTCTTTTTTTATATACATTTTTTTTCCGTATAATTTTGCCTGAGCCATTGCTTAAACATATAATACATACATGGGGTTTTTAGATACACACCCTTACACTTAAACTTTACATACTACGATTACTAAATCTAACTAATGACCCTATTTAGGTGATCAAAATAACAATGAATCATACTAACAAACAAATGGGGGTATTGCATTTAATTTTTCTTCCCCATTCTTCTGCGAAATAAATACTACCATGAATCCCAATTGTCCCAAAACTGTATGTACAAGGATAAGGACTTATCAACCGTGTACTCAAATAATTAACTTAGGTTAAAACAATAATGTACTAAAAGCGAGTACATACAAGGTAGGCTAAGGCGATTTAGGTGTAACGATTGGTTTAAGGGTAACAATGCTACTCAGTAATAGTCCACTTAACCAGAAAATTACGAGAATCATAAAAAGGATAGGGTTGAAGGGTTATACTAGGGGTATCCTGCCTTAAAATGAGTGCATGGCAAGGGTGTGGGATATTTAAATGATCAGTGTGACCATCATAACAATTACATGTTTAAAACATGGGTTAATCCTAGTGCCTCTTATTTAGCAAATCCTAATACCTCCACTATGCGTCTCGGGATGCTCACAATAACAATCCAAAAATTTAATATACTACCAAATACACTCATAATAATTTAATAACCGATCTCAATGCCCAGAAAAGGCGACAAAGGCACACGTACACATTCGTAATGATTGAATAAACACATAGTGAACTGCTCACATCCTAACTCGAGAAAAAGCTATAATGCCGATAAAACAATCTTATAATCCAATAATGATGCTCGAATTCCTATAGATCCTAAAAGGCGAACCTCCACATTTTTGGATGAATTCCTGAGGGTTTTTTGTGCTAGTCATATACAATCATATCCATACCGAGATGCTATTAATACTCCAGTTTTTTTTCGTCGTTGTGTGTCATAAAAAAATTTAAATATTGGGTTAAAATTACCTTTTTATTTATGTTTTCGATATATTACCCATCATTTTAAGGACAAAGCAAATGAAAAATGAAAGAATAGTTTCTAAGGCTTATTTCTCCCTACACTTAAGTTGAACATTGTCCCTAATGTTTTATAGAAGTACCCATAAAAACAAATAAAAGGAAAAGAAAACAAGGAAAAGAAACTAGTACTCCCCTGGTTTGCTCAATAATGGAGAAGAAACATGCGATAACTTGTTAAATCGTCCTCCAAGAATCGTCTAATGAAACTTCCTAAGAACTTTTAAGCTTCTTCTCATCAAATATAACCTGTAATCAAAGACAAAGACAACTACACCAAGCGTCAAATCTATGGGATAGATATATATACAATAAGAGTTTAGGGCTTCGACTCTATTAAAACAGTAAAGATAGGATGAGAGAATTATTAAACTCAGTGTTTTGCAGGTTTATAAAAGAATTTAAACTTTCTTAAGTGTTGTACAAGTTATATTTTAAAAAATACTTAAAATTTTTGAGTTTTCCTATAACTGGGCGATTGACGCCGTCAGGAATATCCTGACCCCGTCACAAGTGTTGCGGTAACGGCGTCGCGTGTAAATCGTGATGCCGTCTCCACACTCTGTGAAAACTCATTTTTTGTTTTTGATGAAAAATTTCCTGCACTCATTCTTATAAGTTATTTTCCTATACAAAATGCTGCATAACAACCTGAGAATTAATAATTCAATCATATGACTCAAAACTGATAACGGATTAATCCTAAAACAATTTAATTTTAAATGTTTGAAATTTGGTTTCTAAAAAACCGAATATTTTCCTACATTTATCTTGTTGCAAAATAACATTTGATTAACAAATAAGACAATTACAAACAATACAAGCATGATTACAAAATAATTCAAACATAATAAAACAAACAATAAAGAATTAAAAAACACAAGACACTCCTAATATGCGGGAAAGTAAATATTAGGTTGCCTCCCAAAAAGCGTTTTTCTTTATTTACGAGTCTTGTAGCTAGACTCGAAGTCCTTTTACTCTTTAAGCTTGATGATACTTATGTGGTTGGTTTTGAGTTTTTCAATTGTTTCCCTATCTCTTTTATAAGTATGTCCGAGGTTCATGCAAGCTTTGTAATATCCCTTTCTCTTTTCGAGGACATGCTTAAACCCCTTTTTTCTAACCTTCAAGTTCTCCACAAAGAACCTTAAACTGTCCTTTTCCAAAGAGACACTAGATCAATTCTTTTGTCCTTTGAGGCAGCCTAAACATAATTTTGTCGTCCTCTTGGAAATCTAATTAACTCCTAAAGATTAATCAATAATTAGCTTAGATTATCCACAAAAGGTTTTCCCAAAACTACTTCACTTAGCCCACTATCAATTATGTTGCCCAAGTCTTCTAAA
This sequence comes from Tanacetum coccineum, assembly GCA_026074375.1. Taxonomy (NCBI): domain Eukaryota; kingdom Viridiplantae; phylum Streptophyta; class Magnoliopsida; order Asterales; family Asteraceae; genus Tanacetum; species Tanacetum coccineum. The sequence continues at coordinate 120,316 of BQNB010002206.1, forward strand.
ATCATAAAGTCTACAACATAAATGATACACCTAATAAATATATGCATATTTTTAGCTCTTCTAACGAAGTTGCAAAACTTATATGGTTGGTATGGGTTTCTACGTGCTTGAAAGGATTTTTTTCTTATTTTGTTGTAATAAGTACGAGACATCATGTTGACAGGAGATTACAGATCAATGTATGCATGGCCTGTGGCCTATTATACAAGGAATCTTTAAACTCCAGGGGTCACCTCTCCTAATCTTGGGTTCTAGGGTCGAGAAAAGGGGTAGAGGTTCTCCTAATAGTTCCTTATGGTAAGCTAATTCTTCCTCAGTAGGGAACTTATCTTTGAACCAAATCTCCTCAAAATTGTTTCCTTCGTTGCTACCTTAATTCAAGATCCTTAATTCCTCTCTTCCAGGCAGAAAATCTCAGAGTCAGAAGATTGGTTGGTTGATTCATTAATGGTTTTGAAGAGGAGAGAATCAATAGTTTGCATCATTTCTAAAAGCTTGTTTATTGGCCATAAACTTAGCATGAGTAATGACAGAGGGTTCTTGAGAAAGAGGTCCTAAGGTAGATGATGGAGTCGCAATCTCCATAGTGAAGAATGGAATAGTCAATGGAAATTACGAACAAACATATAAAGAAAAGATAGACTACGAGAAAGCTAATATACAAAAATTAAAGTCTCACCTGAAAGGATTCAAGCAAGTAGAACTAAGCTAAACTATGATCAAAACCTAACTATTCCCCACACAGCGACGCCAAAAACTTGATGCGGTCATCGTAAGACTTCAACATGCCGTTGTAGTAGTAGTATAGGCAAGACTCAGGGGTTGTTATCGTTCTCTAGGGGAATAGGTTAGAAAGGCTTGATCACGGTCTAACAGAATTCTAAGGGTTGAGAGAAGATTATTTTTGTGTTTTTATGTTTTATGAAAGCAGGTAAATCTATGATTTGAGAGGTTGGTTTGTTTAACTACTAATTAAACTAATATCTAATCTACTGGTGATAACTTTATGATAATTGAATGTATTTACTTAATCATGCATTACTAATCAGATTGCTTCTACTAATCTTGTTTCCTTGTCACACTTGTGATGATATGTGTAAGTATTTCCTAGGTCATGAACGGATTACACGAACCCGCCGTCTATTTAATGTTCTGTTAGGGCAACGCACAAGTAAGGTAGTATGAAGACTATTACAAGGCCCCTAAGAGTACATTAAATGCATGTGAAATAACTTAAGAAGGATCAACCATATAAAAGGGGCAAGGTAGTATGAAGACTGTTACCCGATGGTATCCTTTCTACGCACTCGTGTTTCCCTAGACAGTCCGGAACAGCGCTACAGACAAAAGCCTGGTTTTCCTTTCTAAACCTAACACGCACAATCATCAATCAAAGAGCAACAATAATAGGATCTACAATCTAACTTTTAATGCAATCAAAGGCAAATACAAAATGAGTTTTAGCCACGCATGTTAATCAAGAAATCAAAGAGATAAATCAATCACACAACACATAGACATATTGAATGATTAATGATAAATAACCTTACTTAGATTAAAACATGGATTCAAGGTAGTTTGATAGGGTTTTAAGGCCCTAAAAACGACCTATGAAGCTGCTACAAGAGCTTGGGTTCGTCTCTCTAAGTTATACAAAGTTATCCCAAAAGTTACACACTTGAAACCCTAAAATCGGTTTAGTATATCTTAGAAGGGAAAAAAAAAAAATATCCTACGACGTGTTCGCGTTGTAATCCTGACGCCGTCGCTACATGGATGATTCTAGATCCTCATTGAGTCGGTTACGTCCCGACGCCGTTACTAAATCTCTGACGCCGTCACTAGATGGATCATAATGGCATCGCTTTATGCCTGCAATGTCGTCTCCACGTTCTGTAAGCAATACTTCTTTAAGGATTTGGTGTAGGTCTGTAATTTCGTCTGTTTCTTCTCTAAATGAGCCCAAGTCACGTGTATTCCCTCCAAATGCCATCCAAGTGCTAAAAACCTAAAAACAAACGATTAAGCACATAATCTGGGCATATTTACATGATTTAGGGGGTTAAATAACCCCGAAATAGTGTATAAAATGACACCTCATCAACAATCCTTGTTTTCTTTTATAAAATAAACTAGATGGTGATTTAATAAGATAATAAATATGTATGTATGGAAATAATGAAAATGAAAGTATAGAGTTTTATGATAACCTTGAGTGTTTGTGAATGAAGATGAACACAAATCAAACCCCAACTTCAACCTAAATTCCTTATGAAAACCCTAAGGGCCTATTTGGTTCACCTAATTTCATAGATTTTCATTGTGTTTAGATTTAGAATTGGGTGGAGCGCGTGTTTGGTAAGAAAAAAAAGGATGGTTTTGTATTTTTAACACCATAAAAACTATGGGTTGTAAATACACTAGCAGATGGTATCATTTTAAAACCGGAGACCCTTTTGATAATAAATGACAACTATGCCCCACAAATAAATAAACCTAATCTCACTTCTCATTTCTTTTGTATCTATTACCTCCTCTTACCCTTTCCTAACATACATATGGTCTCCATTGATAAAGATTTTAGCATGTCACACAAAGAATTTTAACATCATCTTTTGTGATTAAAATTTTTAGTCTTCTTCTTCAATTATAAATCTCAAGTTGTTCTTGTTGATATAAGGTTTCAATTTTCCACTTTCACTAATTAGGGATCTCAATTAGTAAACGGAGACTGTGTGTTTATTGAGATCCGTATTTCGATTTCAAAGACGCAATTATGCATTTTCACAAACTAATTTTGGTTCACGTGATATAGGATTAAGGAAAAAGTTGTTTTTATGTTTACATCATATGCAAATCTTTTTTAATCGTTGTTATTATATATATTTGGTTTTAAACACTGTTGGTAAATTATTGTTTGTTATTAAGAATTTATTTGATGTTCTTGAGCTTGGAGGAGATGATTGTCTGGTAAACCAATATAGTTTGGGGCTATAGGTAATTTACTATATGTCAACATAAATCTTTTGACTGAAATCACGTGAACCAAACAAGAAACGAGTTTCTAAAATGTGGTTTTTCTAGTTCTCCACTTTTTAAATTCTACAGCAGTTAAAAGTTGGTGAATTCAAATTTTATGAACCAAAACCCCCCTAATTATTCCTTTGAAAACCCTAACTTTGTTTTTGTAACACCCCCTTATTTGACATATAGCAGCGGAAACTAAAATTGGGGGTATTACTTCATGAATCAACAGTCATAATCATAGAAAACGACTCAAAAGAGACGTTTTGGAAAATTTAGTTATCATTCAATATTATTTCAGAGTTTTACAAAAGGAGGTCCCAAAATACATATGAAAACATAGAGTTTGAATGATAACAAGTTTGGACGTCCTCAAGTCCAATGCCACTCTGTGCCATAGGTTGCTTAATTACCTGAGATAAACATGCTAAAAAGGTCAACACAAAGGTTGAGTGAAATTCATAGGTTTGAAATGTAATAGTTGAATATAAATCAAAGTAATAGTAATAATTGCAATGAATACAATTATCATGGTAAACAATATTATATTATTGCACTAAGCTCATGACACCGAAGCCTTAAGTAAATGTTATTCATAATTTGTTGCCCCAAGCAGGTGCTATGTCAAACACCCAGAGTTCTTCTAATGAAATGCGTCTGCTGGCCATGTATGTACCAGAACCGGGATGGGGAAGTTCAATCCCAATAGATCTATTCACGGCATTCGCGCTTACTTCGCAAAGTAATTAACGGTTCATGATAGTGGGGCCTTATGGCAAATGAAGGTACTTAGGCAATAATATATCAGGATAACATACAGGTAGAAAATACTTGTATTTCATGTTTATAGCATGTATCTCCCCACGAAGTTTAGAAAACATGTAAAGGTGAGACTATGAACTCACCTTAATAAGGTAGTTATTAAAAAAGTGACTCAATTGGAAATAAACGGCCTCGTCACGCAACCTGGGGTAATATGTCAAGTCTTAGTTTGATTGTTTCAAAACTTTATTTCATAAAGTTTAACACGTAAATGATTAATTTGGTTTATTAAATTGTGAAAATATCATATCACTGTTCGGGCTATCATAATCCAGAGGTCCATGTGTAAAACTTTTGAGAGCTAATAGGACACTTTATAAATCGTAAATCCGCATACTCGTCAAAACGTCTACCCAAATGAAAGCTCCTCACATGAAATTCCTATATAACGTGATACGTTATAGTTTAAATGATAGGATTTTATCTTTTTAAGTTTCTTCAAAAGCTAGTGGATGATAAATTATGTTAAATATATAACATAATTATTTTATAATTGTTTCGATCGATAAATGAAACGATGAATGTGTCGGACTTTAATAAAATCGAGTCTTATAATATTTAAATATATTTTTATAATTAATATAAAAATATTTAAATTTTATATCCATGAAGAATATGAAATGACAATATATACCCTTGTATATATTAATTTTACTTTTAACCCTTTAATTAATATATTTAAAATATTAGACTTTAAAAACTTTATAAATTGGCAAAACAGCCCATGTGGTTTAAACTTTGAAAGTATTTACACTTTTGGCCAAAAAGATTCATAATTTCAAAAGTTACAAATATATACCCTTATGCTGAAATGTTATTTTGCGTTTTTTGTCCAAATTCCATTTACATCTTATAGTTTATACGATAAGCTAAAATAAGTTATTTTACGAGCTTTAGCATATGAAATGAACTAGAGTTTTGAAAATCCAAATGGGCACGTATTGAATTATGAAACAATAACCCATGGGCTAAGGGCTTTTTAGGATTAGTTTTAATGATAATAAAAGTGATAAGTAAGCATATATAAATACTTTTTTTTTTTTTTTTTATTTATTTTTTTTAAACCAAACAAGCTTTATGGCTTAATATCTTATTAGTTTACTGAAAAAGAGCTTTTAGGTTTTAAAGGCGCTTTTGGTTTAAAAACCAAGCGTACAAAAATTGCTTAGGTTTTTAAGAGCTAAAACTTATAGCTCAATCCAAGCTTTATACATGATCTAAACACATTAGGAGCTTTATTTAACAAGTTTATAGGAACTTACTAAAGCTTGAATGGAACGAAAATGAGCTTGATTGGGGTCGAAAAATGATAAAATCTAACCCCGAAAGCTTGGAGATGAATTCAAGAACTGTTCTTTTCATTATCAATTGGTTTCCAAAATGCTTAACGGACCTTTTCCTTCCTTTCCTTAGCTTGGCTAGAATATGATTTTGAGGTAGGTTTTAGTTTAAATAGTGAATTTTGAAAGTATGCATGTATGTGTATGTATATAGGCTAGAAACTTGGAATGACGGCCAAGTTGAGAAGAGTGGTGGACAAGGTTAGATACTAGTGAATATTAGAAGCTAGGAGGATAGCTTATCAAGGTGTTAGAAGGTAATGGGGTTTAGTTTTCCAAGGAGGTGACCGATGGGTGACCAAGTAGCTTGAGCTACCAGCTTGAGGTGCTTGAGTTTAAAATGGGTAAAATGGAGGGAAAATGGGTATCGGGTCAAATTAGGGTTCGATTAGTGTTTTTAGGGTTTTTCTTTGAGTTAGAGCTAGGGTTTAGGATAGATTAAGGCTTAAGATTAGTGTTAGGAATAAGGTTTAGTGTTTAGGATTAGAGATTAGGGCTTAGGATTAAGTTTTAGGGTTTAGTTTGAAGGTTTAGGGTTTTAGAACATGGATTAAGGTTAAGATTTGGGATATATTAGGGTTTAGGGGTCATGAATTTAGTACTTGTACCTTGTGTTAAAGTGGTGTAAAGTTTAAACACGGTTTAGAAGCTTAAATGACCTAATTAGGTTTTTAGGCATGATTAGCTTGTACATTGTGTGTTCAAGACTTGTACATTGATTTAGAGGGAAAGTATGATTCAAATATTGTGTATTAATACTTGTACACATGCTTTAAAGGTTTGTATATTCATTTTATATGTATACATTACATACACTTAGGGTTTTGATGTAAACGTTAACGTTTAATGCTTGTTTTAATATAATGCTTTGAAAAGTACGTTAAATGGATAATGTACTTGTAAAAATGATATTAAGATATTGACTTGAGAAATTAAGAGGTTTACATGATGAAAACATAGATATAGATAGCATTGATAGAGGTTGCGTGAGCTTGTTTACTTTAGAGATGCAAGTTACATTACATAATGAGATAAAGCGAAAAATTTCCCTGTAAAAGGTGGTATATATATAATAGATATATAGTACAGTGCATCTAATTTAGTAGATGGATAATTACATTGATGAAAATTGTGAGTTGTTATGGTCCTCCTCCCTTAAAAGAAATCTCGTCCTGAGATTTAGTTGGATGCCGGAGTGATGTTTGAAAACAGATGAGGATACTTGGCACGAATTTGATCTTCGCGTTCCCATGTAAATTCTGGTCCTCTTTTAGAGTTCCATCGTACTTTGACTATAGGAATACGACTTTGTTTTAGTTGCTTGACTTCTCGATCCATGATTTCTACGGGTTCTTCCACAAAGTTGAGTTTGTCATCGAGCCGAAGTTCTTTCATTGGAATGACAAGGGATTCGTCAGATAAGCATTTCTTTAGATTAGAAACGTGGAAGGTATTGTGGACATTACTGAGCTCTTCAGGAAGCTCAAGTTTATATGCCACTGGACCAATCCGTTTAAGGATTTTGAATGGTCCAATGTACCGGGGATTAAGCTTTCCTCGTTTTCCAAATCGGATGATTCCTTTACGAGGTGATACTTTCAACATAACACGATCTCCAACTTGAAATTCTAAAGGCTTTCGCCTGACATTGGCGTAACTTCTTTGCCGATCTCTTGCAGCCTGCAAGCGTTGTCGAATTTTCACTATTTTCTTGGTGGTTTCCTGGACTATTTCTGGCCCTGTAATTTGAACATCACCAACTTTGGCCCAGCAAACAGGTGATCTGCACTTTCGACCATAAAGTGCCTCGAATGGTGCTGCCTTAATGCTGGCATGGTAACTGTTATTATAGGAAAATTCTACCAATGGTAAGTGTTTTCCCCATCCTTTTCCAAAGTCTATGACACAGGCTCGAAGCATATCTTTGAGTGTTTGAATGGTTCTTTCACTTTGTCCATTAATTTCAGGATAATATGCCGTACTCATGTCTAATTGAGTACCTAAAGCATTCTACAAAGATTTCTAAAACCTGATGTGAAATGACTGTCACGATCAGAGATAATGGATATTGGCATGCCATGCTAAGAGACTATTTCTTTGATGTATAACCTTGTAAGGGTTTCCATACTATCTGTCTCTCGAGTAGGAATAAAATGTGCGGATTTGGTAAG